>CAMZMU010000106.1:38122365-38419478 GCA_947311845.1 Poa pratensis
CCGTCGACGGAGCCCTGGCTCCTGTTTGACGGCCGCCGGTTCTTCACCTTCCACTTCGTCCAGCTTCATTACGTGGTCTTCTTCTACCTATTTAGTACTAGACAAAAGTCTTGCTCCTGGAGGCGCTGGCTTCAGTGCACCGTGTGGATGGAGCCCCGCTCCTACGTCTTCACGGCCGCCGCATAGTCTCCAGGTTTCCTACTCGCCCTAAAGGAGATGAAAAAAATCAAAAGGTATGCTTCTTCATCTCTATACATAAGACAGCTAAATTCATAGCCTAAACAATGCCTCATATATATGTAGATTGGACACACAAATTTCAGGGATGGAGCTGGTGAGCCAAGTAGGATGCCCAAGATCGGTATTTGTGCATACCACAAGGATCACTAGCGGCACCCTCGAATCACACAGTGTCACCTTATTTTAATCATCGGCATTACAGAAAATATAGAACTAATTACAACTAGAATATAACCTAAACAATGCCTCATATATAGGTAGATTGGACACACAAATTTCAGGGATGGAGCAAGCGAGCCAAGTAGGATGCACAAGATCGATATGTATTTGTGCATATCACAAGGCTCACTAGCGCCACCCCCGGATCACACGGTGTCACCTAATTTTAATCATCGGTATTACATAAAATATAGAACTAACTACAACTAACATAGCCTAAACAATGCCTCATATATATTAGATTGGACACACAAATTCCAGGGATGGAGCTAGTGAGCCGAGTAGGATACACAACATCGGTATTTGTGCATAACACAAGGATCACTAGCGCCACCCTAGAATCACACAGTGTCACCTTATTTTAATCATCGGCATTACAGGAACAAAGCTAAAATCTATGTGTAAACAATGCCTACTAAAAACAGAGCAAATCGATGGCTAAAAAATTAGCTACTTACAACTATAAAACAACTAAATTCTAGGTGTGAACAATGCCTACTAAAAAACAGAGCAAATCGATGGCTAAACAATTAGCTCGAGCCTCTCTTGGCGACGCCTCCACCTCGAGCCCCTTGCCCTCGCCGTGGACCAAAGAGAGGGCTACGGCGGCCCGGAGGTCAGACTGGAAGACCGCCTCCTCGGCGCGTTCGACCTGGGACGAGTCCTCGGAGAGGAGGACCACCGCCTCCAGATCGGCCTCCTCCTGACGACGCTGGGCATCCTGGCGCTCGAAATCGGCGCGGAAGAGTTGGCAACCGATCTCCAGATCAAAATCCTCCTCCTCTTCCTCGTCGTCGGAGGACGAGGAAGATGAGGAAGACGAATGGTTCAGAAAGCGCGGACGGGGGCCAGGGTAGCTTGCCTGGCGGATCTCGTGGTTGCTACAATGGCGGCCAAGTGTGCGGGTGCGGCCGGAAGGGTGCAGAGCACTGGAGCCTTCGGCGTACTCCACAAGCTCGTCCCGCAACACCAGCTGACGCTGCTGCTGCGTGAAGGCCTGAACGGTAGGGCGTCCGCGGCCTCGGACGCCTCCATGGCCACGGCCGCGGCTGCGGCCGCGATGGCCGGATCTACCAGCGCGGGAAGTGGAAGCCATGCGACACAGTGGAGAGAGAGGAGACTGTGCGGCGGCAAGGGTTGGAAGTGAGACAGTGAGAGTGAGAGTGAAGGGCGTAGGTTCTTATAGGCCGTGTTAGCGGGCTGTCGGGCTGCTTCGAATGGCAATGGAGATTGCGCGAACGTCTGTGTGCGATGAGCACATATCGGTAGCGGAGGTAAAGTAATGTCCGTTGCCAACATGCATTCCCTATTTTTAAACGTTGCCTTTGTTGTGGGCCTGCCTTACGGCCCAGTGCGGACACGCGGGGGATGTCGCGATTCTCCGTAGCCTAACTCCTGCAGTTGCCATAGAGGGGTATCCGATGTGTCGTTCTGTAGTAGTGTCATGGTAAGTATCTCTCTAATCTATTATCCATAGAGCCACACACAGTACGCACACTCTCAACTTCGCACCGTGGGACAAAGCTGAATCCAGAAATTATAATAGATAAAATTAATTGAGTAGCATATCCATAACATAAGAAAGGGGAAACATCTACGAATTCAACTAGATTACAATGCTCATGATCACATAAAGATCACACCATGGGAGAGAGATGGCGTGAATCACACGCTCGTTGGGAGACCCCAAGAGGAAGGTATGATGCAGTTCAGCAGCAAGTTTTCCCTCGGAAAGAAACCAAGGTTATCGAACCAGTAGGAGTGGCAACTCTTCAGAAGGTTGTTGGTGGCTCGCACGGCGCAATACGATCACCAACGTGGAATCTGCACACAACACAATCAAACTACTTTGCCCCAACGAAACAGTGAGGTTGTCAATCTCACCGGCTTGCTGAAAACAAAGGATTAAACGTATGGTGTGGAAAATGAGTATTAAATTGCAGAGAATGAAAAAGGAACAGTTTGCAGTTTGTGGTGGTTTAATCAGTGTAAAAGAATGGACCGGGGTCCACAGTTCACTAGTGGTGTCTCTCCATAAAAGATAACTAACATGTTGGGTGAACAAATTACAGCTGGGCAATTGACAAATAGTGAGCGCATGACAATGCATATACATGACATGATGACTATTATGATATTTAATTGGGCATTACGACAAGATACATAGACCATTATCCAACAGCATCTATGACTAATAATCCACCGCCGGGTTGTCATCCGAGTCCCCCGTTGATATTAAGTTGCAAGCAACGGATAATTGCATTAAGTAAAGTGCGTAATGTAAACAAACACATATGCCCGTGGACATAGCATCGTTAGGTTATCCCTAGTGGCAACAGCACATCCACAACCTTAGAACTTTCTGTCACTGTCCCAGATTAAACGGAGGCATGAACCCACTATCTAGCATAAATACTCTCTCTTGGAGTTACAAGCATCTACTTGGCCAAAGCATCTACGAGTAACGGAAAGCATGCAAGATCTTAAATAACATATGAGATAGATTGATAATCAACTTGACATAATATTCAATATTCATCGGATCCTAGCAAACACAACATGTAGCATTACAATAATATGATCTTGATCATGTAGGGCAGCTCACAAGATCTAAACATGATGGCACAAAGTGGAGAGACAACCATCTAGCTACTGCTATGGACCCGTAGTCCAAGGATGAACTACTCACGCATCACTCCGGAGGCAGGCATGGCGATGTAGAAGCCTCCGGTGACGATTCCCCTCTCCGGCAGGGTGCCGGGAAGAGGTTCTGAACCCTCCCGATCTAGGGTTGACGGCGGCGGCGTCTCTGGAACTTTTCGTGGATATTTGCTCAGCCACTTAGGGTTTTCGCGTCGGGGGGAATAAGTAGGCGAAAGGGCGGCGGCTGGAGACCCCCGAGGGGCCCACACCACCCTAGGGCGTGGCAGAGGGGGGCCCCGCGCCCTAGGTGCGTGTGGGGCCCTGGTGGCCCTCCTCTGTTGCTTCTTCGCTCCATCAGGTGTGCTCTGGAAAAATAGGGACCCCCGTGAAGTTTCGTCCAATTCCGAGAATATTTCTAGACTAGCTTTTCTGGAATACAAAAACAGCAGAAAACAGGAACTGGCACTTCGGCATCTTGTTAATAGGTTAGTCCCAAAAAATGTATAAAAGTGATATAAAGTAGATGCAAAACATGTAGCAATTGGTATAAAACAAGCATGGAACATCAAAAATTATAGATACGTTTGAGACGTATCAGAGAGAGAGATAAGCCACATAGCTACCACAAGAGCCCTCAGCCCCGATGAAGGACTACTCCCGGCGCATCATGGGAGGCAGCAACGGTGATGAAGATGGCTCCGGGGGCAATTCCCTGTCCCAGCAGAGTGCCGAAACAGAGACTTCTGTCCCCCAAAATAGGGTTTCGGATGGCGGCGGAGCTCGGGGCCGTTTTTGGGAAAATCCATCGGGGGTCATCGTTTTTAGGTCAGGGGTGAATTTATAGGCGAAGAGTCGACGAAAGGCGGTAACCAGGGGGCCACACGGGTGGGCCCGCGCCCTCGGGCCGTTTGGGGGCTGTGGGACCCACATGCAGCTGATCTTCGGGCTTTGTGGCTTATTTGTGTTGGAAATAATTGACGTAAATTTTTGTCCAATTCCGAGCACTTTCATTTTTGGGTCTTTTCTGCAATGCACAGACAAAACAGACAGAAACTGGCACTAGGTTAATAGGTTAGTCCAATAAATGTCATAAAATGATATAAAACTATAGAAGAAACATGTGTCATTTGATATAAAACAAGCATGGAATATAAAAAATTATAGATACGTTTGAGACGTATCATGGCACCACCCTAATCCGAGTCAGCCTATCTAGGCGTCGGTGCCCTTGTCTCCTCTCTCCCGGAACTGCTGCCGGAACTTCCACCATCTACACAGTGATCTAGAAGACATCATGATATTTCAAGATCTATGTCAAACTCGTTCACTTGACGTTGCGTATTGGGTCCTCAGAATGGCTGGGGCGAGGCGATTAAAGGTATGGCGGCCCCCCGCTCGAGGTGGAGAACGGCGTAGGTGGGGACAAAGCACGGGGACGGCGGAACGACAGTCATGAACTATACTAATGATAGGGATAGATACTACTCCCTCCGTATCGAATTATATGTCGCTGGGGGAAGCGTTCCGACCAGGTGAAAACATAGGAAATTACATACGTACCCCCAAATATGATCGCTACCAGATCGAGCAAATTTGAATTACATCAGTCTGTCGTCTTCCTCCCTCCGTCGCTCGTGATCGATCAGGCCTCCATCAGCGATCGATCAGGCCTCCCTCACGATCGATCGATCAGCTGCTGCTGGGGCCGGCGACCACACCTCCCTGGCCCAGCTTCTCCTCGCCGCCCCTGCAGCAGCAGATTGCCGGCCCCAGAAGCTGCGCCCCTCCCCATCTTCCTCGCAGGGAACGGCCCACCAGCAGTTGCGCTCCGCATCTTCCTCGCTAGAGGAACTCAGGCCCCAGGCTCCTAGATCAGGTCCTGCTCCTCCATGCTCCTCGCTGGCAGATAGCGAGAGCAGCAACACCAGCGTGCTTGCCCAGTCTGCTGCGCCTGCCGTCACCAGGCTGCTTCTCCTCTCCTTCCCTGCACCTGAAATTAATCGAGGATCAAATCACCTCCTGGCAGGTTCACTTCATCGACCAGGAAAGGGGATCGGGCAGGAAGATCCTCACCTCCAGGCGCAGCCCAGGTTCCTCCCCTAGCACCAGATCCGCAGAGCAGCAGATACCTGGGAGCAACATCTTGCGTGCACAACGACACCATCCCCGTGAGGTGCACTCTCACCTTCAAGAAAAAGCTATTCGCGCAGGTCCTCGGCTGAAACAAGATTGCATAGAACAACTTCAGAGATCAACTTGTCAACAAATCTGCAGGAACTCTGAGAAGAATTGAGAAAGACTGAAGCACCTGAAGCTGAACTTCAGATCAAGCTTACCCAAGAAAATGGCACCGTTTGACCTGAACTTGCCAGCACCTGAAGCTGCGATGTTGGACCTTAACTTCACACCACCTGAAGAAGAGGTCAATATAGAAGAGGAGGTCAATGTACAAGAAGAGGAGGTCGTCAACATGATAGGTTAAATTCTATTGATAGAGAAACAGGGGCAATGCAGAAGAATATTGCAAGACAATAGTAGCAGAGCAGATAATGCACATGATATGGAGAGTGGAGATTGTTCATTTGTTGAAGTTGTGTATGAACAATGCCTATTAGACTTGCCCTATACCTCATTCAGAATGTTGTTTATGGAGTATCTGACTTTTCTACTCCTAAATTCAGTTAATTGCATGTTTTAAACAAAACAGAGGAGGAAACGAGCCTGCTTCATAAAGATGCAACAGAGGAGGAAACTAGTCTAGCTAATCAAGCGCAATTAGCCCGGCTTCTGTTATGTATTGCTGATGCCAAAACCCAAGTACTGTACTGAGACCATTTTCAAATGAAATACAAGAACAATAACAAGCTTTGAGCATAGCTGACAGCCTTGGCGCGTCTGCAACTTATTCCTGACAAATTAAGTTGCAGACTGCTACTACACCTATGAACAACAAAACAGATAATTAACATGATGTGAAGTGTGGAGATTGTTTGTTCAAATTGTGTATGAACAACGCCTATTAGACTTGCCCAGATAATGAACATGATGTGAAGTGTGGAGATTGTTTGTTGAAATTCAGTTTACAGCAACAGCAAGCACATCAATTAACAAAATTCAGCTACTCCACGGTGAGTCGGTGAACAACAAGCTGCAGCAAGCAAGCTGTAGCAGCAAGCTACTGCTACGCCTCCATGGAGACGACGGAGACAAACAAAAAAAGGGTGGAGGGGGACGCGTACCATGGGAGAAGAAGCGCGGGCACCGGTGAAGTCGCGGGCGCCGGTGAGGGAGGCCGCACGGAGCACGTAGCAGGCCACGGGCGCGCCGAAGGACGCCGGCTCGGCTCGCCCCGCGGACGCACTCGAGCTCCCCGCGCAGCCGCCCCGCCTTGAGCTCGGCCTGCATCTCGGCGAGCCAGCGCTTGACCTGCTTCGCCTCCATGCTGTCCTCCACCTCCATCATGGGCTTCTTCTCGCCGCCGTCCTCCACCTCCATCCTGGGCTTCTTCTCGCCACCGTTCTCCTTCTCCGCCGCCACCTTCTTCTCGCTGCCGTTCCCCTTCTCCAACATGTCCGACGCTCGCCGGATCAGCCCCCAACGTGCCCACCTTCTGAGCCGCTTCACATCCGACCTCTTCGCCGGCGTCGGCCTCTCCATCCTCCGGCGCACGCAGATCCAGCGCCGCCCTCGCCAAGGATCTCGTCACTGATGCATAAAAATGCAATATTTGACCTCCAGATTCAAAGAGGAAACGGGGTGGTGGGGAGCGGCGACGGCAAGCCAGAGGGAGAGGGTGGTGGAGGTCTGCGTTGACTGTGAGCCAGAGGGAGAGGGCGGTGGAGGAGCTAGAGGGAGAGGGCGGTGGGGAGCGGCGAGCGGTGGTCGTGGTCGAGCGAGAGAGAGAGAGAGCGAGAGGGGAAAGTGGTCTGCGACGTGGGGACGTGGGGGTATTGTCGGAAACTTGAAAATATGTGTAGCGTAAATAAAATTGTACACGAATCGGTGAACGACTTATAATATGATACGGAGGGAGTACATGACACTATTTTTGGTTTTCAATGAGACTAGTGGTATTCGGCGCGGCGCACGCCGCGCCCTTAGTGCTAATTTCTGGCGGGGATTTTTGTTTTCTGATTTGGTTGCATAATATATTTTGCAAGTAGAGTGGTAGCTTTGATCTGTAAAAATTTAGAGGTGCAACAATGTACATTGTAGTCCGTGTGAACAACGGCAAATTTGTACATCATTAAGTAAAAGTCGCTCTTGTATTTCAAATGGAAATGATAAAATTCTTGAGAATTTGTCGTCTGCAGTACCTCCGAAATGTTAGCAATTTTGAATGTTCAAATATATATATAAGTTTGTGTTTGTATGATGCCATATTTAATTAAGCTACATAATCGGTGGAATACAGTATGCAAATATTTTTTTAAATTCAATGTCATTTAATTAGAGGGAATGCATTTAGGTTGTCTCTAAATAGTTGTGAAGTCAAAATGTCCAAAAATATTAACAATATATGCCTGTGTTGCGCCATAAATTTCTAATTTAGCTCCATAGGTAAAGAACGCATGTTGTGAGCATTTAGTAATTTTAACTACATAATTATATGAAGTTTGTTTAGGATGTATCTAAATTTTAACCAAATTGAAATGTCCCAATTTGCTGGCATTATGTTGTAAGTACTTAGCATATTTTTTTTTTAGCAAGTAAGAATGTTTGAACATGTTTATATTTTTTCAGTAATATTCAATTTAAGACTATAATGAGTGGGAATGCACATTTGCTGAATTGAATTTCATGTGTCGTCCAAATATTTACGAAACTGAATTGTTCAATTTGAAGCCATAATTGGAGGAAGTGCATTATGTGAGCACTTATTTAATTTAACTCCGCATAATGAGAGGGAGTGCATTTGTTTTTTGCTCAAATATTGACAACGCAAAATATTTGAACATGTTCGGTGCACACTTATTGAATTGAAGTCTATATTTAGGGGAAGTCTATCTAGATTGCAGGCAAATATTTAGCAAGTTCAAATGTTCAATGTGAGTCCATAATCAGAAGAAATGCATTATGTGGACATTTAATAAATGCGATTACACATAATCAGAAGAAGTGCATTTATTTTTTGTTTTGTGAAGTCAAAATGTCCAAAAATATTAACAATATATGCCTGTGTTGCGCCATAAATTTCTAATTTAGCTCCATAGGTAAAGAACGCGTGTTGTGAGCATTTAGTAATTTTAACTACATAATTATATGAAGTTTGTTTAGGCTGTATCTAAATTTTAACCAAATTGAAATGTCCCAATTTGCTGGCATTATGTTGTAAGTACTTAGCATATATTTTTTTAGCAAGTAAGAATGTTTGAACATGTTTATATTTTTTTCAGTAATATTCAATTTAAGACTATAATGAGTGGGAATGCACATTTGCTGAATTGAATTTCATGTGTCGTCCAAATATTTACGAAACTGAATTGTTCAATTTGAAGCCATAATTGGAGGAAGTGCATTATGTGAGCACTTATTTAATTTAACTCCGCATAATGAGAGGGAGTGCATTTGTTTTTTGCTCAAATATTGACAATGCAAAATATTTGAACATGTTCGGTGCACACTTATTGAATTGAAGTCTATATTTAGGGGAAGTCTATCTAGATTGCAGGCAAATATTTAGCAAGTTTGAATGTTCAATGTGAGTCCATAATCAGAAGAAATGCATTATGTGGACATTTAATAAATGCGATTACACATAATCAGAAGAAGTGCATTTATTTTTTGTTCAAATATTCATAAATTCGAAGTGTCTGAACATGTTAGGTTTTTGCCATATGTAGTCAGCATTCATTGTTTGACCATTTTAATGTACTTTTTCATGGCATTTAGTATATTTCTTTTTTTCCCTAAGGTGGATTATTAATATTTAAGAGTCATGTTAGTTCTTATAATTTTTTTGGTAAAGTTGTGTAAGCACGCATCAAGATGTGTTAGCTATGAAGACCTTTTTTTCTGCAAATTTTAGTATTTTTTTGCATTTTTTTGAATCATGGTTTGGAAGATATGGATTTTACAAAAAAAAAATTAAATCCGGTTTTTGCAGCTGACAGGTGGGGCCCGCTGACGTCGGGTGTGACGTCAGCGCTGGGCGGCAGTGGCGGACGCGCCGGCGGCGCTGTGCTCGCGGTAGCGCCGCAGGCACGCGCGGACCGCGCGGATCCGCACGAGCGCGTCGCGGGAAGCTGGATGGGCGGCGCGGCCGACCAAATGGTCGCCGGGTTCGCCGGCGGCGTCCAAAACGACGGCGGCGGATTGCGGAGGCGGCGGCGCGCGGCGGCAGCGATTACAGCGAGCAGGCGACGCCCCGGCACGCGGCCTTCAGCGAGGATGGAGAGGAGAGGATGGCGGACCGGGCGGGGGACTTCGATTCGTTGGAGGAGGAGCGGCGAGGCGGCGGGACGCGTCGGCGGCGGCGGCGACCACGGGGGCGTCGCGGGGGAGAGAAGGGGGAAGGAGGGGAGAAGATGACAAATTTGCATGAAACACCCTTGGGTTTGGCGTAATTTGATATAGGTCCTTTTGCTCACAGATTGATGGACCGCGGGGCAATTTCTCGTGAGCGAGGGGGCTTTTCGCAAAATGACGCGCGCGGGTCCGTGTGGGCCGTCCGATCGCCAGTGGACGGCGCAGATGAAAACACTGTAGCTACTGTAGATTTCCTACAGTAGCTACAGTACTCGGGGGCCTGAGAGGCCGCGGATTCGTATGGCTTTAATATATAACTAGTGATATTTAACGCGGCGACACGCCGCGTTTTTTCTGTGAAATTGTATTTAAACAGCATATGAAACTCTTTTTGAATAAGATGTTTTATTGGGTATATCACATTGATTTGTATTTTTTTTTCATGGATTTTATTTGGCTTCGAAGGGAAGTAATGAAATCCATATTGTATGAAAATATTAAGTTTTGAAATAATTTTGGAAAATGTGACAAAGATATATGGAATTGATGTTGCTGGTACCATTTTTTTTTTTTTTTTTGAGTTCGAAAGAAAGTTAGGGAATCCATATTTTCTGGAAATATGAAGGTTTGAAATATTTTGGGAAAAGGTCACAGAGTATCTGTAATATTAAAAATGGATGTTTCATTTTTTTTCCGGAGCTGTAATATTAAAAATGGATGTTTCATTTTTTTTCCGGAGCTGACATAATTTAGGAAAGTTCACAGAGTATCTGAAATGGCTTTTCCATTCTACATTTTGTTCTTTTCTCATTTTTTGAATATTGAATTGATTTGGAGTTGTCTTTGGAAAATAGTTTTTTTTTTGGAAGATAGAAGAAGAAAATAGAGAGGTGGAAGAAACGAATTGATTTGGAGCTATATTTTAAAATTTGCAAAGGGTCATTTAACAAATTAATACATTCAAAAAAATGGTTGGATTTCGCCATAAAAAGATAGCATGTATTTTTCTGATTTTTTTGTCTTTTTGTTTCATGTTTTTCTGGTGGGTATATTTAAAGTAATTGATTTTACAATTGTAAACATTTTTGTGTGTGGGGAAAAAAAAATGTTCAAAAAATGTTTGGATGTCGCCATAAATAGATAGGACGTATTTTTTCTGATTATTTTGGTATTTTTTTCATAACTTTTCTAGCTGGTATAGTTAAAGGAATTGATTTTACAATTTTAAACATTTTCCTGTGAAAAAAAAAAGAAAAAAAAAGCTGACTCGTGGGTCCACCACTGACGTCAGCGGCCAACGGCGGCCAGTGCGGCCATGGCGGAGCACGGCCGCGCCGGCGACGCGTCCGCGCATTCCAGGATTTAAAGTAATTGATTTACAATTGTAAACATTTTTGTGTGTGGGGGAAAAAAATAATATATTCAAAAAATGTTTGGATGTCGCCATAAATAGATAGGACGTATTTTTTCTGATTATTTTGGTATTTTTTTCATAACTTTTCTGGCTGGTATAGTTAAAGGAATTGATTTTACAATTTTAAACATTTTCCTGTGAAAAAAAAAGAAAAAAAAAAGCTGACTCGTGGGTCCGCCGCGGACGTCGGGCTGACGTCAGCGGCCAACGGCGGCCAGTGCGGCCATGGCGGAGCACGGCCGCGCCGGCGACGCGTCCGCGCGTTCCAGGACGCGCGCCTGCGCGCGACGGGCGCGCTTCACGGCGGCGCGCCTGTACGTGGCGGCGCCGCCGTTTCTTGGTCGCCGGAGGGCCGCCGGCGTCGCAGGGAAGCGGCGGGAGGCGCGGCCCTCCCGTGGCACGGCGGCGACGATTCCGGCGCCGACCGGGCGTCCCTGCACGCGCCGGTCGGCCAGGGGGGGAGGGCGCGGCGGCGCAGCCGCCCATGGCCGCCGATTCGGGCGAGGTGGCCCGTGGCGGCGGGACGGCGCGACGGCGGCGGCGGCGAGCACGGGCGGCTCGCGGGAGAGAGGGGGGCGAAGGGGATGGAGTTGGCAATTCTGCGAAAAAGTCCCTGAGGTCTCCGAAAATTGCAAATAGGTCCCTCTCGGCGGTTTTTTCTGAGAAGGGTATGGAATTTTCCGGCGCACGTGGACCTGGCCGCAAGATTCGTGTGCGTGGTGTGCCGCTGCCATGTGGGGCCCACAGCGCACTGTTTAATGAACAGTAACGAACACTGTTCATTAAACAGTGTTCAGAGCTGCCAGGGAGCGGTATTTTGACGCTCCATTATAGTGGACAGTGTTCAGGGCTGCCAGGGAGCGGTATTTTGACGCTCCATTATAGTGGGTGATTCGAGCTAGTGGGTCCCAGTTATGTCCCACCTAAACAGGAAAAAATAATTATTAATATTGGACTTATTTCAAAGAGTTCGTTGCAAGTAAGTCAAATATGTAAACGGAATTAAATTCCCATGGGTATTTAAAAATTGAGCTCTCTTTTTAGTTGCACTACATTTGGTAAAGATTATAATTAGATTGGAAAGAAATACAGTACATGGGTGCAGGTGCTGGGTCCCACGGTACTGGATCCTACAAAGTTGCCGATAGACACTGCCATTGTTTTGCCCGATTCATTTCTTCGGACGCTACAGCGATCCGACTGCCCTCATGTTCCATCCGCCCCCCGCTTTTAACTGGCCCCGCGGCTGGCTCTGTCGCGGCTCACGGAAAGGCTCAGCGGTCCAGCAGAAATGCAGAATCATTTGTCCTGACTCTTCTTTTGCCCATTATTTTCTTCTTCAGCGCGGCATCTCTAGCATGCGTTGTGGAGTGTCGTGCTTTGATCTGTTTGTTAGCCCAACTAACTGTTTTCAGGAACCTAGGAACCTAGAGCATCTTCACCGCGCACCAAAGGATCCTGAAATGCTCATTGGACTCATACACGAAGAAACCCACACTAATACTATTTGTCCAACATCTCCTAATTTCTGTCCACAACCCCGCGCCAGCGATCAAACTTGGGGGTCTCTTAGGGTCACAGAACCTGCATCGAGCGCAACAACTGGATCCCTTCAGCTCGCTGTCCCTGCCTATCCTGGTGTCGGATAGTGACCAAACACGTTTCTAGGTAGGCCCGACCTACATGTCATCCACTCTTACGCGTCGTGAGGCAGACAGGCGATCGAGTGGAAGTATTTTATGTTGCTACTTACCGCTATATGTTATGTTTTATTTATTTATTTATTTGGCCATAGAAAATCAGGTGAGTGGATCGATTGGCCTCCCTCATGTGCTAGTCTTATATGGCCACACAAAATCTAGAGAGTGTGCCCATGTGCCATGTGTTTTTACCGACTACAAAAATAAATTTTACAGATAATCTTGTTTCTGGTACTGCTGAGGTCTATTATTTTTTTTGAACAACTGCTGAGGTCTATTTGGGGGGTTCATCGTGGGCAACACCCCAGAATTGGCCGGAGAAGTCTCTCGCATCCACAAACGAACAAAATTTGGAAGGTGCTGGACAAAATTTTGGAGTGCCGATGGAGATGCTTTTGGTCCATATCTCTGGCATTTTTGGTATATAAGTAGGTTGATTATAGATAGGGTATTATTTGTGCAACAGGGACTATGGGAATGCGACACGCAATGCCATGGATTGTTTTTTTTTAATAAAAGCCAAGTGGCGTCACGCACTGCCATGTCCCGTCCCGTCAAACGCCGGCCATGTTTGGTCCTCACATTTGTGCCTTAAATCCGCATGCAGCTGACGTACAATTCTGCTTTAACTGCCCCAGTTTCTCTCACATGATCATGAGTTCATGACGACCTCGCTCCGTGTAATATATTGAACGCTCGCTCCGTGTAATACATTGGACGATACTACTACATATACATGGGAATTCCATCCACGGCAAAAAACTGCATTTTAAAATGTTAACAAGTTCCGGCTGTATACAATATTTGGTCGCACAAAATTTTATGAAAAAAACATTTTGTCTCTGCGAATAATATTTTAGTGCTCCAAAATAACTTTTTACGAGATTTTATTTGTCTGTTTCACACGTCAATGCTCGCTCGGACTACCGATTATCTTCGACACATTTTCCATATTCTTATTTTTGTATCACGCGTTGCTGGGAGTTGGGATTCTAGTCCGGCTGCGCATTCGGTTAATATGATTATTTTAGTTCGGTTTATACGGTTATACGGTAAATACGGTTTTGATATTTTGGTAAATTCGGTTTTGTACGAAAATACGGTTCGGTTTCGGTAATAACCATTCAACTTCGGTTCGGTTTCGGTAATAACCATATTAACCAAACTTGACGCGAATTTTTGAATAACACATAAATATTATGCCAATATATTTCAGTTTTATATTTTGTATGACCAAACTAGATGTGTTGCAAAAATTAGAGACAGAAAAACAATGAAATTTCGGTCAAAATAAAAAATTGTACAAAACTAGGACTTGAACCCTTGATCTACTGTCAAGGAATAGAACATTTCACGAGGTAACCACCAGGACGGGTCGCCTTTAGTGATTAGCATAAACTGTATGCTCTTTATAATGTGTTACGTAATGTTGGGCTGGGCTTCCAACGTGACTTTTTCTGTTGGATTGGGCTTTTTGGTTATTTCGGTTAAACCACTGGTTTTTCTGTTTAAAACTGAATTAACCATTATCCTTTCAGTTAGGTATTTTGCTAACCGTAACCTAACCACTAACCATGGAAAACCAGAATTTCGGTTGCAGTTAGGTTTTTTCGGTTCGGTTATGCACTTTATGATAGATCCATACATGCCGTGGGTTTTTATTTACTTTTGGCGTGGATGCACCAGTGTTTCTCTATAGTTTGTTTCTCCAATTATCACTAGTAGGAAAACGCCTACCGTTGGCGTACGTTTTTGCGCTACCGCTGGCGAACAGCCGCCCGCCAGCGATGAATACGCCAGTGGTACTTGTTACCGCTGGCGGGCGGGCCGTCTGCCAGCGGTAAGGGTGGTTACCGCTGGTGGGCAGCACGTGCGCACGCCAGCGGTAGATTCGACAGCGCTGGCGGGCATGGCGTCTGCCAGCGGTAAGTGAGCAGGCCCGCCAGCGGTAGTCGTCGCTGGTTTGGGGTTCAGGGTGCTACGTACGCCAGCGGTAAGCCTCCGTGTCCGCCAGCGGTATAATTTCGTGGTATTATTTTTTCTAGAAAATTGTATTCCAGCAGTATATCCAATATAAATACAGTATATTCAGATACAGTCGACCAAAACAACAGGAATATAGACAATTCCACATACAAATGACTAAATTGTTGGTTCATCACATGCATTACAAACCATAGTAGCCAAGTTATACCAAAAGTTGTCATACACAAATACATCTCGTTTTTCTCGATAGGATAAATCACAAAGTTTTGAAAGCAACTACTTATGTAGACTAAAATCACATACAAGATAGAGAACTGCAATGTCTAAGAGAGGGCGCGATGAAGTTGGTTTTCGATCATCCGATTCTTGCTCTCTTTCAGTGGTTTCAAATCCCTATCTTCCGCCTCCTCCTTAAGTACTCTCCCACTTCTTCATCTGTATACACAAAAGACAAATAAAAATGTTAGGCAACTAAATTTTTCACATGTCGTGCAGAAATATGCAAAGTAGACACAAATAAACTAAGCCAACTCAAAAGCATGCCTCATATACTAGATTGGATACACAAATTCAGGAATGGAGTAAGCGAAACCAGTAGGATGCAGAAGCTCTATATTCTTGCATATTACAAGTTTCACTTACACCACCCCTGAATAACATAGTGTCACCTCATTTTAATCATCGGCATTGTAAAAAAATGAAGTAGGGTAAACTCAAAAGCATGCCTCATACTTAGATTGGACACACAAATTCAGAGATGGAGTAAGTGAGATCCAGTAGGATGCAGAAGGTCTGTATTCTTGCATATTACAGGTCTCACTTACACCACCCTGAATAACATAGTGTCACCTCATTTTAATCATCGGCATTGTAAAAACGAATATCAAGTAGGGCTTTGAAACTAGAGCTAGGCAATTTAATTTAACAAGAGTACTAAATCGACAACACACCTTCACTTCTTCCTGGTCGGCTTTGACATTGGCTTGGGCGGGAACGGTTGACAACCATTCAAAGAGTTGAATGGCCTGTCGTCACACTGCAGTGCGATGTGATTTTCTAGATCAATGTTAGATGGTGTTGCACCTTGGTAGTAGAATAACCCATTAGGTGGCACGTCATGACAAACATCATTGACGATTATTGAAGCAAACGTCTTCTGGATTAGAGCAAACTCTTGCGTGATATCAGCATCAGTGGTTTTTGCCATGTCCTTGCACCATTTATCGATAGCAACTGGAAATTCTAGTCTTTGGTGATTCCGTATGTACTACTGCATTAGATAGATGACATACCAGGCGTCCGTCAGACTGCCAGGTGCCTTATTGATCCTGGTTAAATCCAGTTTGTGGGTGAATGTCATCTTGCCTCGCTTATTGTTACTTCTTCTTAGGATGCATTCATTTAGAAAGCAGTAACCGTTGAGAGCATCATCGAGAACACTACTGATGTGCCTATAGTCTTTCTTCACATCACTACCCGCGTCGAGATAGAAGGCAAATGGCTCTTTAGGGTACAGAACGATGAGGGTGCCGTCTCGATTACTGCACAAAACAATGAAAAGAGACCATCATTCTCACTTATGCAAATTTAACGATGAAAATGTACGAAAAGATGTTATGGCGGCTAGGTAATGACTTACTTGGGAAAGTAAGGCATGAGAAAGATGTTCTTGGTACTATTCACCATGAAGACATCTTCGATGAACTTTGTCACGCGTGTCCTACCGTAGTGGTGTTCACGAAGCAGTCAGACATGTAGAAGGGGTCGATTATCATGATGTCCGGGGTATTATCATTAATGAGCCGGTGCGCCATACTTAGCACAAACAGGCAGACCATGGATCGGTGGAGTGCTTTCATGTGGTACATGTCAAAGATGTCATCAAATCTCACAAAGAGCATGTCTCCGGGGGTTTCATCGAGAAAGCCCATATGCTTTGGTACCATTGCTATGTAAAGCGGGTATACGTGACGCGATTCTCTGAGAAGTTTGTTCTCAGAATAAAGAAGACTGTCATGGAGCGTCCTCATGTCCCCAGACAAACAACAGGACCACTTCGGCGGCAGGATCGGTCTAGCCATCACATGAGTAGTATGCCAGTCGGGGATGGTTATCCTGTCGTAAACTCGGCGCGACTTCAACTTAGACCCCGACACCGGCTGGCTCATGGACTCATCAAGGGCACCTTTCTTGCTATTTTTCTGTCCCATCTGAAAGAGCATATTTTATATCCCCTTGGTGTTTTGTGTGTTAGGCAACAACACTAGGATATATCTAATATAATGTTAAGTGGTGCAGGAATCAAAAGAAATATTTACACTTTGCATCGAAACACTTGACAAGAAAAAGGAAGTTTGCATCTGCCTGTCCAGTCCGGAGTCTCCGGGCTATGTGGCCGGAGTCTCCGGCCAAGTCGAAGTTTTGGAGCAAATGCTCCACAGGACGGCAGCTGCGGTATATGGGTGCGGAGTCTGTCTGGAGTTACCCCAGAGTCTCCGCACCGGCCGGAGTTTCCGCACTTTCGGACCAGAGTCACCGCCCCTAACGAGATTTGAAGCGAAGTGCTACTCAGGACGGCGCGTGCGGGATAGGGGTCCGGAGTATCCCCGGAGCAACCCCGGAGTCTCCGCACGGGTCCGGAGTTTCCGCACCGTCTGTGTCCGGAGTTTCCGGCCAGGCCGGAGTCTCCGGCCCTCCTGGTCCGGAGTCTCCGGTCTAAGTGGACTGCAACGGCTACATTTTCTAGGAGGGGTATAAATACCCCTCCACTACCTCCAGCCAGCTAGCTCGCTGAAAAAGAAGAACACCTTTGTTGCAAGCTCAAGAATCACTAGATCTCCCAATCCCTCCACCCAAACTCCTTGATCTTTGGAGGATTGAAGGAGAAGGCCCGGATCTACATCTTCACCAAGCAGTTTTTCATTTCTCCCGCATTTACTTGAGGGCCCCTTTGCTAGGGTTTCCTTTGGGAAAACCTAGCTTCTTGTTGATCTCATCTATTGTCTTTGTGACAGATTGTAGCTGTTTGGGAGCCCCCAATCCCGTTGTGGGTTGTGCCCCGAATCGTTGTTGTAAAGGCTCCGGACTCCACCTTGAAGGTTTCCGATAGTTGAAGGTGAACCAAACCTTTATGGTGCGGTTCATCGGAGAAGAAGGTGAAGCCTTTGTGGCTGTTGAACCATTGTGTTGGTTCACACCTCTCCAACGAGACGTACTCCCCTAAAAAGGAGGAACTCAGAAATACATCCGTGTCTCCGCGTGCTTTGACTTCGGTTACCTCTATCCTTTTTTACCGTCTTTACTTGTTGTACCGTGCTTAGTTGCTAGCTTGTCATATAGGTAAATTCACCGTAGTTGCATATCTAGAGAATTTACCTTTTGTGTCAAGCCTAATTTGAAAAAGAACTAAAATTTGAAGTAGCACCTATTCACCCCCCCTCTAGGTGTCATACCGATCCTTTCAATTGGTATCAGAGCCTCGGCTCTCTTGTTGGGCTTAACCGCCTAAGAGAAGTATGACACCAAGTGATGATGAGGCCGAGAAGAACCGAACCACTCCGGCATCCATGGCCGATCTCAAAACGATGGAAACATCATTGAAATCGTCCATGGATGTCAAATTTGATGAGATGCGGGACTTGCTCCAAAAACTCACAAGTGGCAAGGTTCCTTCGGAGACCATCATCCCTTTAGAGGACTCCGCTAACTCCAATGACGGTGAATCCGAGGAGGAAAAAGAGAAAAGAAAGAAGGCTGAAGAAGCCGGACTTAAGAAGGAGGATGAAGGAACCAAACTTAAAGATCCCCCTCCATCCACATCCGAGCATGATGGTGGGAAGGACGGTTACCATGCGGTTTCTCATGTGTACTCTCCCGACCCACCTATTCCTTATACCCGCATAAACCCTTTAGGTCCTCCACCTAAGCTTAATGCATTGGCTTTTCCTAGTTGGCAACACTCAATGAAATCTCATGTCAACAGTTCCTCTATCGAGCTTTGGAGGATCATTCAAGAGGGTTACAAGGTTGTGGATCCTAATAACTTGTCAAGAAGAGAGGTGGCCGAGAAACAACTCAATGCCTCCGCTCTCCACATGATTGAACTTGCCGTTGGAGAAAATGGCATGCATCACATTCAACATGTCTCCACCGCCAAAGAAGCTTGGGATTGCCTTGAGGTGGTATTTCTTGGAAATGAAAGCATGAAGAGGAATATATTTGATGCCTTGAACAATGAAACCGAAGGCTTCTACATGCTTGATAATGAAACTCATGAGGAGATGTATGGAAGACTCAAGATTTTAGCCAAAGCCTTTTATAATGTTGGGGCAACCTATGTGGATGATGCTTGGATCAAGAGGAAGTATGTGAATGTTCTCATGCCCTTCGAGCCCATTGAATTGAAGGCCATACAAGGAAGACACAACTACCTTCTAATGTAATCCAATGAAGTTATGCAAGAAGTCCAAGCCTCCAAGGTTGCTACCAAGAATGCTTAAGACAACTGTGCTAGGGCCATGGGAATGAAACAAGGTCCCTCACTTGCTTTGAAGGCCAAGGTGGTGAGCCTTGATGATAGTGTGGAAATTGAAGCATGCCCAAGCAACATTCCCCCTGATGATCTTGAACAAGCCTACCATGGTCATGTGGCTCTTGCCACAAGAGCATTTTGGCGTGACCCGGCCAAGGCAAAGGCTCAAGTTGATCTAAAGAACAATCCAAGTGGGAAGGAGTTTGTTATAAGAACAAAGACTTGCTACAATTGTCATGACAAGCATCACTTCATCAAGGATTGTCCTTATGAAAACCGAGAACAACATGGTGGAAGACTTGTCCCAAAGGATCACTCAAAGTTGATTCAAAAGAAGCCCGCTAGCAAGAGGATCTTGTCCAACCAAGCCAAAATGATGAAGGAAATGCGCAAGACCAACAATGGTGGTATCACTCCTCCTCACAACGAAGGTGATCCCGTCACTCCGCCATCCAAAGCCACTATCCCTCTTGAGGAGTGGAATGAGGATATATTTCCTTGGACTGATTATGAAGATGTGACCTCCATGCCTTCCTCCTCTCGCAACACCGGCAAGGCTCCTATGCGCTTTGAAGAAGAAAGTGATGAGGAAGAAGATAGTGATGAAGCAAGTGGTGATGGTGATGATGCCGAGAGTGGTGATGATGAGGACAGTGATGGCGACGATGATGAAGACGACGAGTGATCGCCTTGGGTTCCGTTAGCATCGCTCTTCTCCCTTTTTGGTGTTTCGATGCCAAAGGGGGAGAAGTAGTTCTACTAGGGTTCTCTCGTGGGATTTGCATGGGTCGGACACAAGCATGCTCGTTTATCGTTTCTTTGAAGCTTGTGTCCTTTTATCCTTGTTGTTGAACTTATTTGCCTTTTATTCGTGTGAAACTATGTTTTATTCGTGTTAAACTATGTGTTATTCGTGTGAGACATATGGATATTTCATATTATCTATGGTTGAGATGGTATCTATCTTTGTGATATATTATTGTGCATTGGTCTATATTCTACATTATTATGCACAAGGTATGGTTCCTTTCCTCTCAATCCATTATCTTGATATGTCTTTGTGCTTATGAAATTGCATCATGTTCAATATTTTTGTGAGTTGTCTCTCCTCTACGTGTTGAGCATTTGTATTCAAATGCAAACTACTTACATGCACACATGTAGGGGGAGTCTCTCAAATCTATTGTGGAATATGTCGATATTTGTTTTGTGCTATTGCAAATCCAAGTGTTGTCATCTAACACCAAAAATGGAGAGATTGAAAGAGCATATTTTATATCCCCTTGGTGTTTTTGTGTTAGGCAACAACACTAGGATATATCTAATATAATGTTAAGTGGTGCAGGAATCAAAAGAAATATTTACACTTTGCATCGAAACACTTGACAAGAAAAAGGAAGTTTGCATCTGCCTGTCCAGTCCGGAGTCTCCGGGCTATGTGGCCGGATTCTCCGGCCAAGTCGAAGTTTTGGAGCAAATGCTCCACAGGACGGCAGCTGCGGTATAGGGGTGCGGAGTCTGTCCGGAGTTACCCCGGAGTCTCCGCACCGGCCGGAGTCTCCACACTTTCGGACCGGAGTCTCCGCCCCTAACGAGATTTGAAGCGAAGTGCTACTCAGGACGGCGCGTGCGGGATAGGGGTCCGGAGTATACCCGGAGCAACCCCGGAGTCTCCGCACGGGTCCGGAGTTTCCGCACCGTCTGTGTCTGGAGTTTCCGGCTAGGCCGGAGTCTCCGGCCCTCCTGGTCCGGAGTCTCCGGTCTAAGTGGACTGCAACGGCTACATTTTCTGGGAGGGGTATAAATACCCCTCCACCTACCTCCAGCCAGCTAGCTCGCCCAAAAAGAAGAACACCTTTGTTGCAAGCTCAAGAATCACTAGATCTCCCAATCCCTCCACCCAAACTCGTTGATCTTTGGAGGATTGAAGGAGAAGGCCCGGATCTACATCTTCACCAAGCAGTTTTTCATTTCTCCCTCATTTACTTGAGGGCCCCTTTGCTAGGGTTTCCTTTGGGAAAACCTAGCTTCTTGTTGATCTCACCTATTGTCTTTGTGACACATTGTAGCTATTTGGGAGCCCCCAATCCCATTGTTGGTTGTGCCCCGAATCGTTGTTGTAAAGGCTCCGGACTCCGCCTTGAAGGTTTCCGATAGTTGAAGGTGAACCAAACCTTTGTGGTGCGATTCATCGGAGAAGAAAGTGAAGCCTTTGTGGCTGTTGAACCATTGTGTTGGTTCACACCTCTCCAACGAGACGTACTCCCTTAAAAAGGAGGAACTCGGAAATACATCCGTGTCTCCGCGTGCTTTGACTTCGGTTACCTCTATCCTTGTTTACCGTCTTTACTTTTTGTACCATGCTTAGTTGCTAGCTTGTCATATAGGTAAATTCACCGTAGTTGCATATCTAGAGAATTTACCTTTTGTGTCAAGCCTAATATGAAAAAGAACTAAAATTTGAAGTAGCACCTATTCACCCCCCTCTAGGTGTCATACTGATCCTTTCACCGTCTTCTTATGCTGCTTAACTAACGTCTCTTTGAGCACATCATTGAGTGTGCCCTGGCTGCGACCGTCAGATGGATGACAAGCTTCAGGCATTGGTTGAGAATAGAATAGACGCTTAGTGCAATTATATTTCTCAGAGAGATTAGGCATGGGACTAATCAGCATCAGATCACGGTCAGGTTTATCAAGAGGACTGACATTGTTCAAATAACTGAGGAAGTCATTGGGGCCATCATCACCATTGATGTCCTCTTTCGCAGGCTCAGCTGGTGGAGTGGCATTTTCTTGGCTTGGCGCTGACCCGTCGACCGGTGTTGGATCTGGAGTGGTGATAGGAGGGTCCAAACGAATTAGTGCTTTTGGCCATAGCAGGGGCCAAATCAAGCATTGCTCTAGGTTTAACTTGCTTTCGGCTTCGAGGGGTTGAGATGGAGGATCCAAATAACCACAACCCGGGAACACCCAAGCCAATGAATCCTTATGAACTTCTTCAGAAATAGGCCAGTTGTGATGGATGCGGCTAAGTGGTGTCATGATTGTTGCTTGTGCCACTTCCTTCAGCTCACCGTTCACAAGTAGGAGCAATGTGCATCTCGTCTGGTCGGCCTGCTCACCGTTCACAAGTAAGGCGTTAGATAAGGCACCATGCAAGAATGAAGTAATATATAATTAACATGGTTAAAGTACCGTGAGGGCGTTGAGCTCGTCTAATGGCGACGGACCAGGGACGGCCCCCAGCGTGCAAGAGATGGAAGGGCTGCTACAAGCCGCGGTGCCATGTACGATGTTGGCGGCTGGCGTTTGTTCGTCCCTGTCAGGATTAGGGTTGGCGGGCGGCACATTGATGGAGTTGCTGCTGGCTAAGCTGGGAACGGGGGGAGGTCCTTTTTCCCCCCTCAATCCAACTCCCAAACGACTCATACATGGTCAGAAGGATGGTCGGAAGGATGACAGGGAGTGCCTTTGACATTGCATTGTCGATGGTGGCCTGCATATTTGTTTCCTCGACCGCCTTCCTATTCTGACGCTCCTCCTTTGACTCGGGGTAGTAATGTGACTTTCTGTGACCGACTCTGGCCCCGACCACCCGGCCACGATGCGGCGGAAGTGTCACCGGCAAATTCTTTGTCTTGTTCATCGCCCTGTGAAAAGAGGTGTCCCACGGGGCCTTCGTCACAGACGATGAGTCGCTTGAGATTGAGCAAGTTGTTCTTCCTCCAGATATTGCTTCTCAAGTGCCTTGACCTTAGCGTTCAAGAGAAGTTCCCCTTTATTCTTGGGATCTTCCCTGTAATGGGATCTGATAAATCGTCTCGCCAACGGGTCGGTGACCTTGGCATAGGGGTCATCCCCAGTCCATTTTTTGTCCTGCTTTGCCCAAACATCCTCCGTCCCTTCGTATCCATGGCATCCGAGATTGTGGGGACCTATATTCTTCGAATGCATCTCTTTTCCCCACTTGGATAGCGCCTTCGTCGAAGCCAGGCCTTGTTTCTCCTTGAAAATCTTGAAGTCTTCTTCCGAAATGGAGGGCCACTTGGCGTGGATCTTTTCGAAATCGTCACCATTAGCAAGGGCCTTTCTCACTTCTGATTTCCAAGTTGCATAGGCTTTGGTGAACTTGCCGAGGACGTATGTATTTAATAGATTGTTCTTGATATCATTGTCCTCGTAGTCTTCCGGGAAATTATATTTTGCGTGCAACATGGAAATAAGGTGTGCGGCCACATGTGAGTTCTCCTAATCCCTTATGTTCTCCTGGTTGATGATACGTCTCAAACGTATCTATAATTTTTTATGTTCCATGTTGATATTATACCAATTGTTACATGTTTTTCATCCACTTTATGTCACTTTTATACATTTTTTGGGACTAACCTATTAACAAGATGCCACAGTGCCAGTTCCTGTTTTCTGCTGTTTTTGTATTCCAGAAAAGCTAGTCTGGAAATATTCTCGGAATTGGACGAAAATTTACGGAGGTCCCTATTTCATCGAGACACACATGGAGTCCAAAGGCCAGAGGTGGGGCCGCGCCCTAGGGTGGTGTGGGCCCCTCGGGGCTCTCCAGCCGCCGCCCTTTCGCCTACTTATTCTCCCCGATGCAAAAACCCTAGATACCCGAGTCATATTCCACGAAAAGTTTCAGAGGCGCCGCCGTCGTCAACCCTAGCTCGGGAGGGTCCAGAACCTCTTCCCGGCACCCTGCCGGAGAGGGGAATCATCACCGGAGGGCTCTACATCACCATGACTGCCTCCGGAGTGATGCGTGAGTAGTTCATCCTTGGACTACGGGTCCATGGCAGTAGCTAGATGGTTGTCTCTCCACTTTGTGCCATCATGTTTAGATCTTGTGAGCTGCCTAACATGATCAAGATCATCTTATTGTAATGCTACATGTTGTGTTTGCTGGGATCCGATGAATATTGAATACTATGATCAAGTTGATTATTAATCTATGATACATGTTATTTATGATCTTGCATGCTTTCCGTTACTAGTAGATGCTTTGGCCAAGTAGATGCTTCTAACTCCAAGAGGGAGTATTTATGCTAGATAGTGGGTTCAGTCTCCAGTAATCTGGGCGAGTGACAGCAACGCCTAAGGTTGTGGATGTGCTGTTGCTACTAGGGGTAACATAACAATGCTATGTCCACGGTCATATGTACTTGTTTACTTTACGCACATTGCTTAATGCGATTATCCGTTGCTTGCAACTTAATACCAACGGGGAACACGGATGTCAGCCTGAAGGTGGATTATTAGTCATAGATGCGGTTGGATAACGGTCTATGTATTTTGTCGTAATGCCCAATTGAATATCATGGTAGCCATCTTGTCATATATGTATGCATTGTCATGCGTTCAATATTTATCAATTGCCCAGCTGTAATTTGTTTACCCAACATGTCGTTTATCTTTATGGAGAGACACCACTAGTGAACTGTGGACCCCGGTCCATTCTTTTACACTGATAAAATCACCAACTGCAATTATTGTTCTCTTTTACTTTATGCATTTAAACACTGTTTTCCACACCATACGTTTAACCCTTTGTTTTCAGCAAGCCGGGGAGATTGACAACCTTCCTGTTTCGTTGGGACAAAGTAGTTTGATTGTGTTGTGTGCAGGTTCCACGTCAGCGCCGGATTCCCTGGTGTTGCGCCGCGCCATATTCCGCCACTGACAACCTTCTGAAGTGCTACTGCTCCTACTGGTTCGATAACCTTGGTTTCATACTGAGGGAAAACTTGCTGCTAGACTACATCATACCTTCCTCTTGGGGTCTCCCAACGAATGTGTGTTGCACGTCATCAAGCATCTTTTTCTGGCGCCGTTGCCGGGGAGTCAGCGGACTTCTGCAAGGGGAGTCTCACGCTTCCAATCTCGTTACTTTGTTTTTTGTCTTGCTTAGTTTACTTTTATCCAGTTATGTTTTGCTTGTTTACTTGAAAACCCATGAAAATTATAAAACTGAAAATCCTATAAAAAATTTGCTATGGAAGAATTTACTAGAACCTCTATGTTGATGGAAGCTTGAGAATTATATATAAAGTATAGAGAATCAAGAGAGGGTAAAATCTTGAGAGGCATGTTGAAGAAGGTGAATCAAATTGCTGAAGCTTTGCTTTCTTATCATGATATAAATTGTTGCTCTGAACAACATAATAAACATTTTAAATTCCAATGTCGGTTTAGTAAAGAACCTTTAATTACAAACTATCATCGTTATAACTATGCTTATCTGGGAGCTGAACAAGTAGAACAATTTGTTACATTTGTGGCAGCTTCTGAGATAGATCCTTCATGGCTAAAAACTATAAAACCTGTATTGCTTCTAAAATTCTTAAAGAAACAAGTTCTTTTATCCTTAATCACTGCCTAGAAAATTTCAGTGATAATATTTATATCATTGATTATAAAGAGAGACTCCTTGATGCACAAGAGGGTACCCACATTTTGCAGGAAGAAGGGTACGGAAGTATGACCCAAGATAAGGAAATAGATGAGGAAGAGAATGAACAATCTATGGAAGAAGAAATTGTTGAAACTGTGATCTCATTGGATGAAAAAGAGGAGGAGAGTGAAGAACAAAGGAGGATATACCTTCTAATGAGAGTAACTCTTTATCCCTTACATTATGTGATTTCCCTCCATGCTTACCAAAGGAGGATGAATGTTATGTTCCTGTGGATTCTCTTGAAATATTCCCTAAGACTAAAACTTGTGAGAATAATTATGCTACTGTTATTTATGATAATCCATGCTATTTTGATAAATCTTATGATAATCCTCTATTTTTGCCTAATATCGAAATATATGGTACTAAGGAGTTCTGCTTGGAAGATTTTTATGATAAAGCTCTAGATGATGGTCCTATATTGCTTGATAATATTATGTATTCCACTACTGAAAATGGGATTGGAGAGGTCTTGACTTTATCTAGATGGAGTCCCATACCTCTTGAGAATGATCAATCATCTTGTTATAAAATAGTTAAAAGTGGGGTTGAAATTTTAATCCCACTATTTTTGAGCTTGATAAAAATTATGTGTTTGTAGATCATGAAAATCATGCTTTATGTGATAGTTATATTGTTGAGTTTGTTCATGATGCTACTGAAAATTATTATGAGAGAGGAAAATATTTTGTAGAAATTTTCATGGTACTAAAACACCTCTCTATATGTTGAAAGTTTTGAAGTTACTCTTGTTTTACCTTCCAATGCTTGTCACTTTGTTCTTTATGAATTTATTTGTGTACAAGATTCCTATGCATAGGAAGTGGGTTAGACTTAAATGTGTTTTGAATTTGCTTCTTGATGCTCCTTTTGCTTCATTTTCTATTTTATGAGAGCATCATTAAAACTATCAAGCCTAGCTAAAAGGCATTAAAGAGAAGCGCTTATGGGAGGCAACCCATTATTTTTATTTCTGCAATTTTTCTTTATTGAGTCAAGGAGGGTGTTTACTCTGTAACAAATCCTTTGTATCTTTACTTTTTCGCATCGTTGTGCCAAGAGTAGTCTCTAATGATAAGATGATGCTAAATTTTGATTGCTGCGCAGAAACAGATTTCTGCTGTTCACCGTATTAATTCTCTAAAATCATCAGAATGTGATTTAAATCTGAAAAAGTTTGTGCGTAATCTTTATGTATGTCTGCATCTTTTGTTAGTTCAAAGTTTTTCGATCTGAGCGTCGTAAGTGTCTCGAAAAAATCGTCTTTGCGGACTGTTCTGTTTTAGACAGATTATGTCTTTTATTTTGCATTCTCTCTTTTACTAGTGTTGAGTGAAATTCTTTTTTGGGTGGAAGAGCTTCACATAACATCAGTGGCAGTAGCTAATGTTTAAAGTAACAAGTCATATTGCGTCCTTATAGAACATGTGAGTTTTTGATTATGCACTAACCCTCTAATGAGATTTACTTTGAGTTTGGTGTGAAGGAAGTTTTCAAGAGTCAAGAGAGAAGAGTGATATAATAGGATCAAGAAGAGTGAAGAGCTTAAGCTTGGGGAGGCTCCCATGGATCTCCCCAGCATATTTCAAGAAGACTCAAGCGTCTAAGCTTGGGGATGCCCAAGGCATCCCCTTCTTCATCGTCAAAATTATCAGGTTATCTCTAGTGAAACTATATTTTTATTCTTTCACATCATATGTGCTGTTCTTGGAGCGTCTGTGTGCTTTTATTTTCAGTGTTTTATTTTTATTTTCATTTTGTAATCAACTTGATTGGACCTAGCATTCTTGATTGGGAGAGAGACACGCTCCGCTTTTTCATGAGAATACTCATATTCTTCACTTATATTTGTTGAGTATTCATATCTAGCGCTGTTCAGCTTTTAGCTCTTGCTTTCATGTATCTCTTGTAAGAGTTATTAGCTCTTTTAAAGAAAGTACTCCCTTGCTTCACTTATACTTGTTTGGAGAGTTATTGAAATAAATTGATTGGTATTTGGTTGGAACAGAAAATGTTGCATGTGGTAAACGGTATAATGGAAAAGACTTGCATATTCTTGTAGATCACTAATTTGGATAATTTGATACTTGTCAATTGTTTTGAGTTAACAAGTAGATCATGATTAAACTTTTGCATCATGTAAGTTAAGCCCATTAGTGAAGAACTACCGTAAAGCTTGTTGAAATTTGATTTGGATGAGTGGTATCTCTAAGGTCTAGATATTTTCTAATAAAAGGGTTTGGTTAACAAGGAAAACGGTGTGAAGTCTTATAATGTTTGCAATATGTTGGTCATATAAAACTTGGTGTACTGGTTGATATTCTTGTTTGCTTACATAACCTTGCTAGCCCAAACTCTGTACTGGGAGGGAATGCTTCTCGTGCATCCAAATCCTTGAGCCAAAAACCATGCCATTTGTGTCCACCATAACTACCTATATGTGGTATTTCCTTGCCACTTCAAGTAAATTTTTCATGTAATACCTTTAAATTATTCAAAATTGTTATTATTCCTTTTTGTGTCAATGTTTACTAGCTCATGAGGAAGTAGTGGGTTATTCTTTATTCAACTTGTCAAACAGACTTTACCACCAGACTAGCGGCATATACATCCGCTTATCTATTAATTTTGCAAAAAGAGCTGGCAACGGGGTGCCCAGTCCCAATTAATTACAACTTTAACCGCTTAATTCTCTTCACATTTTGTCAACTGAATACTCAGTGAAACATCTGCATGTGTAAACAAAAGAGAAAGAGGGATGATCTGCCTTGCTGGTAGAAATAACGTTTTTCATGGGAGCCGCTCTTAAAAGTCTGTTTGATAGGGAGAATACTGTTTTCATCCGCTGCCATTCGTTGACAATTAACAAACACCTCTCAAAATTTAATTTTTACTCTCTATATGATTTCAAAAACAAAAAGATCTAGCACATGATTTAATCCCTGCTTCCCTCTGCGAAGGGGCTTTGTTTTACTTTTATGTTGAGTCAGTTTTCCTATTTCTTTCTATCCTCCACAAGCAAACACTAGTGTCAACTTTGATACAACATTTGTTATATGCTACATATTGGACTGATTATATTGCTTTGTGTTGACAATATCCATGAGATAAATATGTCGAAAATTGAAGCAAATGCTGAAACTTAAATCTTCCTTTGTGTTGGTTAAATACCTTTTGTTAGAATCTATTGCTTTATGAGTTAGCTCACTAGTACAGAACGACACATCGGAAACGGACCAAAAAGCCCATCGGAAACGGAGAAACGGTCCGTTTCCCCGCTTCCGATACTGATGTGAACGAGCTCATCGGAAACAGAGGTAAAAAACCGTTTCTGATGAGGCTCCCAAATGCATACGGACATTTATGGATGTCCGTTTCCAATAAGAACAAGCAATGGAAACCGAGAAAACAAAACAACCGTTTCTGATGTGAAAAAATCATATAAAAAAGAAACAGCTTCTTGCCGGCTTCTCGCCAGCTTCTGCCAGCAATATTATTTCTTTATTTCCAAAGTTACAACCGTACATGATATAACTTTACATATTTTCTCTCCACAAAGCTGTGTACACACATTTACACAGCTAAAAAATGCTACGTATACAAGTGTGTTTTACCGTCTGCTCCAACGAACTACAAAGAATGCACCTGGGGCTTTCCATGACTTCACGATACCCATTTTTTGTTGGAACAAGCACCAAGCTTCTTCATAAGACCGGTATTGAGGAACTGATATCTACAACAAAAAATGGACAAAATTAAAAATCCAGCAGATATTTACATTTCAGGAGAAGATTATTTGAACATTAGCAATGTTGTAAAGTTAAATGATTCCAGCTAATTCAAAACATTTGGATTGATACATGTTTCTATTGTTTTAGAATTATCAAAAAAGTGGTGTGTCCCATATGATTCAAATGATTTACATGCCATGTCAGAAGATTATGTGTGTATAAGACATTACAACTATACTTGTACGTCATCCAAAGGCCAAGTCCCAAGCAAGAAAATAAGATGCTGGTCGATGAACGTATTTTTCAACTATGATTGCAAATGCTAGTACCAGCGACTAGAAAATAAAACTGCAAGCTACACCAAGCACCAAACATGCTTAATAGCATGATCAACTAGCAAAGCTAATAACTGGGTGATCAAGGTGCAGCCACAATAAAACTGCAAGCTACACCAAGCACCAAAGACAGTGCAAAGAGATTACTAACCTCATTATATGTTGTTCTCTCTTTACTTCTGAATTTCTCTCGGACTGCAAAAACAACAAAGAGAACACATTATGATACCATTGATGTTGGCAGTAGTGTACCTCTACTTGTAGTAATACCAACTTGTCGTAAGTGAGAAAAATACATGTGAATGCATCGGTGGCCCAATCTACAGCAAGCACCAAACAGGCTAAGCTTAATAGCATGATCAACTAGCAGAGCTAGTAACTGGATGATGCACACACGGTTAGCAATGTTGTAAAGTTAAATGATCCCAGCTAATTCAAAATATTTGGACTGATACACGTTTGTATTGCTTTAGAATTATCAAAAAAGAGTTGTGTCCCATGTGATTCAAATGATTTACATGTCATGTCAGAAGATTCAGCTAAGCAATAGTTAGAAAAGGTTTCTTTCTAATACTATGTTGTAGCAAAAAACAACATTAAAACTAGTACTATTGGAGTTTTCTCCTTGACATACAAAAAAACTACACAAGTTAAACTTGACCACGTCATAACCAGCTAGCATAAGAGGGTATAGATTGAAGGGACATTATTTTCAGCTCTACATCTCTACTCACTCCATTAATTATTATTTATCTACTGATTTCATACAATCAACAACTACGATTGCAAATTCAAGACAAAATAATCCCACAACAACTATGATTGCACCTGCCATCATGGAACAGACAACCGGATAAGATTGAACTGTACAAGCTGAGTTACTAGTACATGGGAACCATGGACGTATTTTCGCTATGATTATACATGCTAGTACCAACGACTAGAAAATAAAACTGGAACCACATAAAGAGAACCGGATATCCAGTACCAGCTATGATTCCATCGGTGAACGCTAGCAAGGGAACAGCCGCAGTCCAAGAACCAGATCTAACTCAAGGCATTAATATAACTTACAAGAGAGCAGTACAACTCCCTGGACTTGAAAATTACACTTGGAAATCCCTAAAATTAGCCTTGATTTGCACAATCAGTTCTTGGTCTAATATAACATGCTGACATATATAATGCACGAACTATCATTGACAGCCCAGCCTACTTATCTTGAATAGTCAGCGAACATCACAATTGGATATCACACATTGCGATATACTAGCAAACAAAGCCAAACAGCAACATCAAGAATGCTGTAGATAAATGTTTTGCTGAACCAAGGTTCAGCTGGACCAAATATCTCACCGTACAAACGTCTTTGAGAATCACATATGCGAGTGATTGGCACTCAGAGTAGGATTCGGTAGCAATAAACAGCATAGACGGCGTAAGTGGCATCCCATCCCTTTGATTAAAAGGCTGGCTCGGCAAGTAGCATCAGGCAACAGCTTGGTTACCTGCATAAGGTAAATTCAGGCAAGATTAGCATCAGTCAAATCTAATATTGTATTGAAATATGAAAGGAAACTAACTTACATCCGTTCCGAGCTCTCGTCCCAGGATTTGAGCTCACGAATGTGTCCTTGGCTTTCCATCTCCTGGACTTAGGAGTCAGCTCAACTTTTCCACAGAATGCAAGGAAATAAATCTGCAACAAGGATGCTTTTCAAGAGAGGATCGATGCGACAAAGTCTAAATCGATGTAAATGAGCTCAAGCTTTAGCCAGCATACAAAGAGCGACCAAGTCTTTAATTAGATCAAGAGAGGATCGATGCAAATACCACATAGATCTAGATAGAATAGAGTACAAAATATTGTTCGTTCAGGCAAAGATCTGGGAGCCAGATGCGGGAAAGAGATGAAGGATCAGCTGGTGCGTACCAGATGCAGGAGCCTGCTGCGCGAACGGCGATGGAGGCCTGCTCGTGATGGGCGGCACCAGCGTAGAACCGACCGCTCTCCTCGAGTAGCGTGTTTAGGCCGTGCAGATCTGGCCGTCACCATCGTCCTACTCGCCGGAGACACCACCTCGTCACGTAGACCAACGCCGTGACATGTCCTGGTCCGTGCCGTCGCCGTACATCTTTGACTGCTGTGCGCTGGTGTGGCCGCCGGCCGGGAGGAGCAGGTCTCGGGAGAGGATTGAGAAAGGGACGGGAATGCGGTGGATTGGGCTAGGGTTGCTTTTATATGACCGCCTTTTGGCCCACTTAATTTGCACACGGAGCTACAAATTTCACCATTACCCATATAATGCATACAGTTAAATTTATTTCTCCGTTTCCGATGTGTCGCGGATTTCGCGAGGATAGGCCTCGCGGGCGACTTTTTTTCGTACGGATTGCTCGATTCTCCGTCGCCTAACTCCTGCCGTTTCCATAGAGGGTTATCCGATGTGTCGTTCTGTACTAGTGGCTCTTATGTGAACTTGTGGATGCATTGTCTCCAAAGTACTATTCATGAAAAGTTTAGCTCGTGTGATTCAGTTGTTTACTCATTATCTATTTGATAGCAAACTATATATAGACCATTGACTTGGATCACTTCATTCATTTACATGTGTCTTACAATATTATATGATCAAGATTATGATGGTAGCATGTCACCTCAAAAATTATATTGTTTTATCGTTTACCTACTCGAGGACGAGTAGGAACTAAGCTTGGGGATGCTGATACGTCTCAAACGTATCTATAATTTTTTATGTTCCATGTTGATATTATACCAATTGTTACATGTTTTGCATCCACTTTATATCACTTTTATACATTTTTTGGGACTAACCTATTAACAAGATGCCACAGTGCCAGTTCCTGTTTTCTGCTGTTTTTGTATTCCAGAAAAGCTAGTTTGAAAATATTCTCGGAATTGGACGAAAATTTACGGAGGTCCCTACTTCATCGAGACACACATGGAGTCCAAAGGGGAGACGGAGAAGAGCCAGGGAGGCCCCACACGCCCCCTCGGCGCGGCCAGAGGTGGGTCCGCGCCCTAGGGTGGTGTGGGCCCCTCGGGGCTTTCCAGCCGCCGCCCTTTCGTCAACTTATTCCTCCCGATGCAAAAACCCTAGATACCCGAGTCATATTCCACGAAAAGTTCTAGAGGCGTCGTCGTTGTCAAGCCTAGCTCGGGAGGGTCCAGAACCTCTTCCCGGCACCCTGCCGGAGAGGGGAATCATCACCGGAGGGCTCTACATCACCATGCCTGCCTCCGGAGTGATGCGTGAGTAGTTCATCCTTGGACTACGGGTCCATGGCAGTAGCTAGATGGTTGTCTCTCCACTTTGTGCCATCATGTTTAGATCTTGTGAGCTGCCTAACATGACCAAGATCATCTTATTGTAATGCTACATGTTGTGTTTGCTGGGATCCGATGAATATTGAATACTATGATCAAGTTGATTATTAATCTATGATACATGTTATTTATGATCTTGCATGCTTTCCGTTACTAGTAGATGATTTGGCCAAGTAGATGCTTGTAACTCCAAGAGGGAGTATTTATGCTAGATAGTGGGTTCAGTCTCTAGTAATCTGGGCGAGTGACAGCAACGCCTAAGGTTGTGGATGTGCTGTTGCTACTAGGGGTAATATAACAACGCTATGTCCACGGTCATATGTACTTGTTTACTTTACGCACATTGCTTAATACGATTATCCGTTACTTGCAACTTAATACCAACGGGGAACACGGATGTCAAGCTGAAGGTGGATTATTAGTCATAGATGCGGTTGGATAACGGTCTATGTATTTTGTCGTAATGCCTAATTGAATATCGTGGTAGCCATCTTGTCATATATGTATGCATTGTCATCCGCTCAATATTTTATCAATTGCCCAGCTGTAATTTGTTTACCCAACATGTCGTTTATCTTTATGGAGAGACACCACTAGTGAACTGTGGACCCTGATCCATTCTTTTACACTGATAAAACCACCAACTGCAATCATTGTTGTCTTTTACTTTCTGCAATTAAACACTGTTTTCCACACCATACGTTTAACCCTTTGTTTTCAGCAAGCCGGAGAGATTGACAACCTTCCTATTTCATTGGGACAAATTAGTTTGATTGTGTTGTGTACAGGTTCCACGTCAGCGCCGGATTCCCTGGTGTTGCGCCGCGCCATATTTCGCCACTGACAACCTTCTGAAGTGCTACTGCTCCTACTGGTTCGATAACCTTGATTTCATACTGAGGGAAAACTTGCTGCTAGACTACATCATACCTTCCTCTTGGGGTCTCCCAACGAACGTGTGTTGCACGTCATCAGTTGATGTTGCCGAAGTCCCGCACAATGCATCCCAAGGCTAAGCCTTACCCTTTTGCATATTTTTTTGGCTGCGTAGGAGTACCACTGGCGGGGTTCACCTCCGTTAATGTCAGTCGTCCGGTAGCGAGCCTGTTTGGGCGCCTTGGTTTACGTTGACGCTAGGATCCGCCAGCAGATGAGGTCTCGTTGCCACCTGCTTCGCCACCAGATGTGGTCTCGTTGCCACCTCCGCCGCCACCAGATGTGGTCTTGTTGCCACCTCCGCCGCCACCAGATGTGGTCTCGTCACCAGAAGTGTCCTCCGCCATCTCATCGTCGGCATCCACCATCTCGGGGTCGATTGACTGCCGAACCATCATCAAATAGTTATCCTCTATCGGCTCCTTACCTCCACTCCGAGAAGTCCCGGCCTCCATATTGTCAGCCATGTTCGCACAAAATACAAAAAGTCGTAGTTAGCAAAACAACTATAAGGAAAAATAATTCACTTGGGGTGGTGATGAAAAGTTTGCATATACCCGACCATTTGAGATTTCCAAAATTTCAGTTACTCCATATGTCATAATTTTAGCAAGTCATGCCAAAATTCACGAAAAATTTCGGCGTGACCTTTGCTAAAATTATGGCATATGGAGTACACGAATTTGCCGGAATGGAAATTAATCAACATTCCGGCAAACTCAAAGGTCTCTCGGGGTACCTGCACACATTTCATACACAAAGGCTGCATTTTTTCATACACAAGGGCCACCACGACCACGACCACACAAGGGCCACCACGACCACGACCACACAAGGGCCACCATCACCACATCCACAAGGCCGGAATCACAGCCACCATCACCACGACCATCAACACGGCCACAAGGCCGCAATCGCTGCCACCATCACCACGATCACGGCCGTTGACACAAATATGTATCATCTCACCTGAAACTGAACGACGATGTAGAGCTCCTTCTAAACTTCCTGCATACAACAAAACAATTTGAATATAAACTAAACCCTAATTTGAAACCCTAATTCCTAAAACTTTAAACTCTATTTTCTAAAAACTTGAAAACCTTGTTCCTAATTTGAAACCCTAGTTCCTAATTTCAAACCCTAATTCCAAAAATTTGAAACCCTAGTTTCCAAAAATCTGGGCTGGGCAAACCCACAAACACCTTGTGGGCGCGCTCGGGGCCGTAGATGCGGGGGACGCGCCGGCCGTGGACAGGGGCGCTCGGGGCGGCCGTGGGCGAGAGAGCAGAGCTCGGCGGCGTGGGCGCGAGAGGAGAGGAAGGCGGCGCGGGCGCTCGGGGCCGTCGACGCGGGGGACGCGCCGGCCGTGGACGGGGGGCGCGCCAGCCGTGGATGTGGGCGCTCGGGGCGGCGTGGCCGCGAGAGGAGAGGAGAGAAAGAAAATGAGGGGAGAAGATGGGGAAGGCCGAAGAACGGGGCGGAGCTGGGCTGACTAGCGGGGGCGACGGGTTGGGGGGTGGCCAGCGACGGCCGGCACGGCAAGCGGCGGCGGGAGCGACCCAGAGCGGCGGCGAGAAAGGGGATCTAGCGAGAAAGTTGAGAGAGAGAGGCGTGTGTGGTGGGGAGTGTATGCGTGTGTGGTGGGTTCAAGAGTGCGTGTGTGAGTTGTGTACGTGGGTGTCTTCGTGGGCCATTGGATCACCGGGATTGATGGCTCGGATCGATATTTCGGCGCTATATTTCGGCGCGGTATATTTCGGCGCGGTATAATCGCTTTCCAGCGCCGAAATAGCGAGCGTCACTAGTAGGAAATAGGTTATAGGTGGAACCACTTTCTGTGGCGCACCAATATGGCCGTGCGCCACAGAAACTATTAAGTGGCGCACCCGATGTGATGCGCCACAGAATTCGGCCACTTTCTGTGGCGCATAACTAGCTCATGCGCCACTGAATACAGACTTTCTATTGCGCATGCAACCTCATGCGCCACAGAAATATGGTGGGCCCCGCCACCAATGATTGGCTTTGATCCTCCGGTGCTTTTTCTGTGGCGCATGGGACTGTATGCGCCACATAAATCAACATTTATGTGGTGCTTCTGACCTCATGCGCCACAGAAATATGGTGGGCCCCGACACCAATGATTGGCTGGGTGTCCTTTCTGTGGCGCATGAGGCTAGATGCGCCACAGAATTGTTGATTTCTGTGGCGCATCAGACCCATGCGCCACAGAAAGATTCATTTCTGTAGTGCATGTGGCCCCATGCGCCACAGAAAACCCTTTCCAGATGTACAAAAAGGTGGCAGCCCCTACCTACCACCCATTTTCTTCTTCTTCCTCATCGACCCAGCTCGTCTTCCTCCTCCCTCCCATTCCATTTTGCCCATACTTTTCTCCATTTTTTTGTAGTTAAACCTACTTTGTTTGATAGATAATTGCTGAGGGCTTGGGGAGCCTCCATATATACTCTCCTCCTCTCCCAATACATCTCTTTTTCTCCACTATTTTCTCTCCAACACCACACACTCTCTCATCGATCACGGTCACGTCTCGGTAACGAATCTACTAGGTGAGTATTGTTGGATGGACATGCATATGCATGTTTTGTGTGGCCGGCGGTGTGTATGGATGTTTGTTGTAGGTGAAGCGCTTGTCGCGCGCGGGCGGTTTGCATATATGGGCGCAACATGTTTCGTTTACATATATGTTCGTAATTTCAAAGAAAACATGGAAAAAATCTTGTCTTGATACGGTAGGAAAAGGTGAGTATTATCACCATTTTTAAACTCTCAGATCACGTTTGCTTCGCACAGGCCATAAAATAGGGGGTACAGAATCCTACAGGACAATTATTAAACGATTAAAAGCCTATTGATCTTTCGTAATTAGCACGGTGACCCACGCATTTGCATGGTTAGATTTGTTTGTCTTTCATTTAGAATGGTATATATGTTAATGTTTTTCATATACACTTCTCTTACATGCTTTAGAAAATCTTGTGTTAATAGAAAAATTCAAATTATAGGGAACGTTGTTGAGAATATATCACGTGCATAACTGTTTTCTATTGTTTTTCTGGTGGTTATTTGTCACAGGTAAATATCTTTAATCAAATTTTCCTATGTATGATTGGAGTTTGTAAATCAATCTGTGAATTGATCTTAAGAAAATCCATGATTTGTAATATATAATGTAAATCCATATTCACCAAAGAATTCTTAAAAAACTCTCTCTTCTTCCCTTTGTCTCTCTCCATTACTTGTGTTTTTTAGCCAGGGTTTCACTCGCCTTTCAAAAAAAAAAAAAATGCCAAACATGCTTTTGCATTCCTGTGCTGGTAAATGCCAAGAGGTACTAAAACAAATCGACCATACCATCTTTATGTAGATTGTGTGGCGTGCAATACAGAAACTAAAAGATAATGAAGTAGTAAAAAAGATAGAAACCTCTCACATGCTCCAAGCTTTTGGATGTGTGCATAACACAAACCTTTAATTAATCTCACATGGCTGTGTGAGAAGCATGGTTAAAGAGCCGGCCGGCCGGCCGGCCAGCCAAAATTATCAAGGTCAGCAGTTGCAGCGTACGTGAGGTGAGCAGAAGTCTATCCATAATAAAATCCTATCGGGAAGCACAGGTATAGAGGCAGCTGAACAATGTCGCTGTGCATCACCGCAACGGCCGGCCACCCGGCCGAGTCCTATCGGGATACGTCGCAGTTAATTTTTTTAACTGCTATATCGATTAGTTTTGGTACGACTTATGTTGCACGGAAGAATCTTTGACATGTATCGTGTCAAACGTATAAAATAGTTACGTTACTACTAATCTCTCATTAAATCCTAACCATAGATTTTAGATCTAACAATCAAAATTAATTTTAATGATGTGACTTAACTTGGTGTCTTTATTTATACTCCTTCATTTTGCTTTTAGTATATAATGGATAGATAGAAGATAGATAGATAGATGGTGATTTATTAAACTCATATATTATCATCAAGCTGATACAATTTAAAGATTAGAGCTGGCATAGCCGTAGAAACAAAACAATATACTGCAATAAAAGTATATGGAAAACCCGTATTAGCGCCTAAGGCGACTGAGAACCGATACACCGACTACAATGTCATCCATGTGGAATAAAAATATGCCTCACCATTTTTTCAGATGTGTACACACATGTAGAAACAGTTTTTTTTTGTTCTCCATACAGAGTAGAAACGACCACAAATGGAGCAAATTGGTACATCGATAAATAACATACAAAGGAAAAGAGGACTTACAATTACTAACCATATCATTTCTATATTGCCAACACAGAACAATCCCACCTAGTGGCATTCTTTTTGGCCGAAGTCCAAACGTGTGGTGAGATCCCCAAGAAGGACTAGAGCCGGGGGACGCGCTCGAGTCGAAGACGGAAGCGGGCGGAAGCCGGGCATGAAGCATCAGCTAGATATTGTGAAGCATGATCATACATGGAGACAAGAAGATGCAAATCGCCAGTACCAGCCGATACAATTGAGCGAAGGCCAGAAGCCGGAGCTGGCTCAATTTCAGAGCAAAATTAAACTCGATGTCGGCTCAAGCAACATGTTAGGTGGCGAGGCATCGGGTGAGCCAGCCCACACATGAAGGGCCAAATGAGCCTTTGGCGGTATTGCGGAAGCAACAAGGCCACATGTTATCAAGCTTCACCGACCTCAACACGAAGATGTGGAAGGCGGCTCAAACATGGAAGGAAACTTGACCCGTCTCAAGCCAAGTCGAACGCTTGAAGTTCGACTCCAGTACAAAGTGGGTGGAACATGCCTATTTTAGCGTAGTGTAGGAGTTCGAATCAAACATGTAACATGTAGACCGTGGTGGCCTATTATGACCTAAGCATAAGAAGCCAATCAATCTTACCTTCCATTTCCAGGAGCCTGAATGCGGTCCCTTCCGGCCAAGTGAGGTGTCTGATCTGAAATACTCCGGCCTACAATTTTTTGTATCGCGTTGTAAATCAGGGTCCCTTCGAAGCTTGTGATGACCCACAAGTATAGGGGATCGCAACAGTTTTCGAGGGAAGTAAAACCCAAATTTATTGATTCAACACAAGGGGAGACAAAGAATATTTATAAGCCTTAGCAGCCGAATTGTCAGTTTAGCCGCACCTGCAAGTAAACTTGCTAGGCACGATTTATTAGTAGTACCAGTAATATAACAGCAGCAATAGTAAAGTAACAACGGCAGTAATGCGAAAACAGCGGTAGTAGCAATCGTATTAAACAGCAGGATTAAAATACCGTAGGCTAAGGGATGTATAAGCGGGCGTTGCATGAATAAGATAATTCATGAAATAGCAATAACATAGGGCAATTTGCAGGGAAACAATAAATAAGCATCCATGTAATAATTAAGGCTTCTGCTTCAGTGTACCCCTCTCCCCAAATTTAGAAAAGGTTAATATGGTCTTTTTGTTCAAATACATCGAATCCACGTCTGTCTGCTGCTGACGTCTATCCCATACTTCGAGCAGCAGAGGTCTGGCGAAATCCATGGGGAGCAGCCGACGGCCGGCGAGGTCCTTGGGACCACCGGGGCGCATGCCCGGGTGACCTGGTCTCGTTAACGTACTCGACGTCTCCGCCCGGGTGACCGAGGCGGCTGACACGGCGCTGCTCGGACGGCTGCGTCCGGAGCTCTTCCGCATCGTTAATTCGTCACGGCAGTGGTGCGTGTGGTGCGCGACCGTACCGTGTCACCCAGCGCGACGCGGGCGGCGCTGCGCTCTCTCATCAACGCGTGCCGGCAGCGGCAAGAACCATGCGCACATCACCGAGGCAGTCGAGGGCGCACAACGCCGTCGAGCTGGAATTAGAGTCTTGGCCTTTGTCCCTCGGGGGTCGGTGTGGTGTCCAAGCCGCTATCACTAGTAGAAAAACCATCTTTGGTCCAGGGCCGCCCCAGCCATTAGCCCCGGTTCAGGTAAAAACCGGGACCAGTGCCTGGCACTGGTCCCGATTCGAGTTGCCACGGCCCCGTGGACCATTGGTCCCGGTTCGGTTGGGGGTATTGGTCCCGGTTCTTGGCACGAACCGGGACCAAAGCTCCAGAGCCAGACACGTGGCGTGCGGCGGAGCTTTGGTCCCGGTTCGTGCCAAGAACCGGGACCAATACCCCTCCCTGCCTATAAATAACCCCCACCCCCCTTCTCTCCTCTTTTTTTTCTCTTGGATTGGTGGGAAGTGGGTGCTATTTTTTTTCCTTTGCCACGCACAAGATGTGTTCGATGAAATGCCCGACCCACACTTAAGTTCACAAAATGATATCCTCGGCCGAGGTTAGCAACTTTATCCTTTTGTCTGTAATTGATACAGAAATATTGCACGTGTCGATGTACGGTGGTCATTTCACTATTCAAGATGTTATTGTAATGGTATTTGATAAACTTAATTATATATGATGCAGATGGATGCACGGATGCGATGGATGTACGGCGAACGACGCAGTTCCGAGTTTATTGCAGGCCTGCATAAATTTCTCGATGTGGCTGAGGCAAACAAAGTGAATAATTTTATGCCTTGTCCATGTGAGAAGTGTCGGAACGTCAGGGAGTACTCTGACCCGAGAACCATTCAAGACCACGTGATTCGGAAAGGTTTCATGCCCAGCTATAATTGTTGGACCAAGCACGGAGAAAGAGGGGTTACGATGGAAGACAATGAAGAAGAGGAGGATGATGACAACTATCCTATGTTCCCTGAGGAATGCGGTGATACTGTTATGGAAGACGTTGAAGAAGAAAGAGGTGAACATCGGGCATCAGATGAGCCCGCTGATGGTCTTGGTGGGGTCATTTCTGATGCAAAGCGAGAATGCGATACAGAAAAGGAGAAGCTAAAGTTGGAGGCCATGCTTGAGGATCACAAAAAGTTGCTGTACCCAAACTGCGAAGATGGCAGCACAAAGCTCGGTACCACACTGGAACTGCTGAAATGGAAGGCAGAGACTGGTTGTTCTGACAAGGGATTTGAGAAGTTACTGAAAATAATGAAGCCGAAGCTTCCAAAGGATAACGAATTGCCCGAGACTACATACGAAGCAAAGAAGGCTATCTGCCCTCTAGGATTAGATGTGCAGAAGATACATGCATGCATTAATGACTGCATCCTGTACCGCGGTGAGTACGAGAACATGGATAAATGCCCGGTATGCAATGCACTGCGGTACAAGATAAGACAAGATGACCCTGGTGATGTTGAGGGCGATGACGAGCCCCCCCGGAAGAGGGTTCCTGCTAAGGTGATGTGGTATGCTCCTATAATACCACGGTTGAAACGTCTGTTCAGAAACAAAGAGCATGCCAGGTTGTTGCGATGGCACAAAGAAGAGCGTAAGAAAGACGGGAAGTTGAGACACCCCGCCGATGGGTCCCAGTGGAGAAAAATCGACAGAGAGTTCCCGACATTTTCAGATGACGCAAGGAACTTAAGATTTGGTCTAAGTACAGATGGCTTTAATCCTTTTGGGGAGCAGAGCTCCAGTCATAGCACTTGGCCCGTGACTCTATGTATCTACAACCTTCCTCCTTGGTTGTGCATGAAGCGGAAGTTCATTATGATGCCAGTGCTCATCCAAGGCCCGAAGCAACCCGGCAACGACATTGATGTGTACCTAAGGCCATTAGTTGATGAACTTTTGCAGTTGTGGTCCGAACCAGGTGTACGTGTGTGGGATGAGCACAAACAACAGGAATTTGACCTACGAGCGTTGCTGTTCGTAACCATCAATGATTGGCCTGCTCTTAGTAACATTTCAGGACAGTCAAACAAGGGATACAATGCATGCACGCACTGTTTAGATAAGACTGAAAGTATACATTTGGGAAACAAGAATGTGTACCTGGGGCATCGTCGATTTCTTCCGAACAGTCATGCCGTAAGAAAGCCCGGCAAGCATTTCAACGGTGAGGCAGATCGCCGGAAGAAGCCTAACCTCCCTGATGGTGATGTTATATATGACATGGTCAAGGATTTAGAAGTAATCTTTGGAAAGGGTCCTGGCAGTCTATCTGTTCCGAATGACGCTGACAACCACGTACCCATATGGAAGAAGTGCTCTATATTCTGGGAGCTACCCTATTGGAAAGTCCTAGAGGTCCGGTCTTCAATCGACGTGATGCACGTGACGAAGAATCTTTGCGTGAACCTGCTAGGCTTCCTGGGCGTGTATGGGAAGACAAAAGATACACCGGAAGCACGGGCAGACCAGCAACGTATGAAAGACCCATACAACAAGCAGACGGATAAAGGGCGTCAATACTTAAGCAGCTACGCTCTTACCAAAGCAGAGAAGGAAATCTTTTTTGAATGCCTGAGCAGTATCAAGGTCCCGGCTGGCTTCTCGTCAAATATAAAGGGAATAATAAATATGGCAAAGAAAAAATTCCAGAACCTGAAGTCTCATGATTGCCACGTGATTATGACGCAGTTGCTTCCGGTTGCATTGAGGGGGCTTCTACCGGAAAATGTTCGAGTACCCATTGTGAAGCTATGTGCATTCCTCAATGCAATATCTCAGAAGGTCATCGATCCAGTAACTCTACCAAGTTTACAGAAGGCTGTGGTCCAATGTCTTGTCAGCTTCGAGTTGGTGTTCCCCCCATCATTCTTCAATATTATGACGCATCTCCTGGTTCACCTAGTCGACGAGATTGCCATTCTCGGTCCTGTATTTCTACACAATATGTTCCCCTTCGAGAGGTTCATGGGAGTCTTGAAGAAATATGTTCATAACCGTGCTAGGCCAGAAGGAAGCATCTCAAGGGGCTATGGAACAGAAGAGGTCATTGAGTTCTGTGTTGACTTTATTCCTGACCTTAAGCCGATTGGTGTTCCTGAATCGCGGCATGAGGGGAGACTGAGTGGAAAAGGCACGCTAGGAAAGAAAGCACTGATATGTAGGGACGGGCATTCTTTAACTCAAGCACACTACACAGTTCTACAAAGTTCCACCTTCGTGGCTCCGTATATCGAGGAACACAAGAATTATGTACGCTCCAAGAACCCGGGGAAGGATGACTCCTGGATTAAAGAAAAACACATGGAGACCTTCGGCAGTTGGTTGCGATTACAGCTCATGAATGACACCACTGTCGGAGATCAGCTCTACTTGTTGGCCGCGTCACCATCTTCGACTGTATTGAATTTCCAAGGGTACGAGATAAATGGGAATACATTTTACACGATCGCCCAAGATAAAAAGAGCACCAACCAGAACAGTGGTGTCCGCTTTGATGCAACAAACGACGATGGGCAAAAGGACACATACTATGGTCGCATAGAGGAGATATGGGAACTTGACTATGGACCTACTTTTAAGGTCCCTTTGTTTCGGTGCAGTTGGGTCAACATGAATGGAGAAGGGATAAAGGTAGACCAGCTGTACGGGATGACAACAGTGGATCTCAAGAATCTTGGTTGTTACAAGAACGAACCATTCGTCCTAGCCAATGATGTGGCTCAGGTTTTCTATGTGAAGGACATGTCCTCCAGACCGAAAAAAAGAAAAAACAAGCAAACGAATACATCAGACGATGAGCCAAAGCGTCACGTAGTTCTTTCAGGGAAAAGAAACATCGTGGGAGTCGAGGACAAGACAGACATGTCAGCAGATTATGATAAGTTTGATGAAATTCCGCCCTTCACAGTGAGAACTGACCCAAGCATCCCGTTAAATAATGAAGATGCTCCATGGTTACGGCTGAAGCGATGTAAATCGATGTAATGTATTAAACCTTTATGTGATGTGTAGTAATGTATTAAACCTTTATGTGGTGAAAACCATAATACACGAAATGGGAGTTTCCATCTAGAAGAAATGGGTTATATCACATGTGAGTTTTCTTTTTTGTTTTCTGTTAATTAATTGCATGACGACCGGTGAAACACGCGTGGTAGGTGGTTGTCGGCTCCCACACCTCCCGTGGGAACCTCTCAAACCTCAGCTTCGACCGTCCAAACACAGTTCCCCCTGCATACAGCCCGACGGTGGCTCGTGAGTTTGAGCGCCACTTCGATCCAAGCAGCGGTAAGACGTCTCTGATGATCTACAACCGTCCGGCAAGACGTCTCTGATGATCTGCAACCGTTTGGAACGGTCGCAGGTCATCAGAGACGTCTTGCCACTGGTTGCCCAAAGATGCCTCTCCGAGTGACGCTGGAATGTTTTGTGTTTGAGCGCCACTTCGATCCAAGCAGCGGCAAGACGTCTCTGATGATCTACAACCGTCCGGCAAGACATCTCTGATGATCTGCAACCGTTTGGAACGGTCGCAGGTCATCAGAGACGTCTTGCCACTGGTTGCCCAAAGATGCCTCTCCGAGTGACGCTGGAATGTTTTGTGTTTGAGCGCCACTTCGATCCAAGCAGCGGCAAGACGTCTCTGATGATCTACAACCGTCCGGCAACACATCTCTGATGATCTGCAACCGTTTGGAATGGTCGCGGGTCATCAGAGATGTCTTGCCGCTGGTTGCCCAAAGATGCCTCTCCGAGTGACGCTGGAATGTTTTGTGTGAGTGAGTAACCTGTCTGAGGAGGGCGGCTATATATAGGGTACGTGTGCTTCTTTAGTCCCGGTTGGTAACACCAACCGGGTCATGTGGCTCACGAAGTGGTCGTGATACTGCTGATCCAACAGCTCACAATCCCTCAAAAGAAACACACCCCTGATCCAACGTCTCACAAGCGCTTGAAAGAAACACACGATCCGTGTGCTTCTTTAGTCCCGGTTGGTAACACCAACCGGGTCATGTGGCTCACGAAGTGGTCGTGATACTGCTGATCCAACAGCTCACAATCCCTCAAAAGAAACACACCCCTGATCCAACGGCTCACAAGCACTTGAAAGAAACACACGATCCGTGTGCTTCTTTAGTCCCGGTTGGTAACACCAACCGGGACTAAAGACGGGCTTTGCGGTCACGACACGTGTCCTCCCCCAGCGCTTCCCTGGGCACGTGTCCTCCCCCAGCGCTGCCCTGGAGGTCTTTATATATTGTCGCCGACGGGGTAAACCCTAATCCACCATTCCTAGCCACGAACGCATCATCTCCACGAGATGGATCCGCCACGCCCGCCGCAGCGCCTTCTGGACGAGGTCGAGCGTGCTCGGCAGAGCGCGCTTGGGCGCAACCGCGGGAGTCTATCCCGCCGTATGCCCACGAGCCCGACGTGGAGAGGAATGCCCAGCTACCGGCCTCCTGCTCCACCAGGTGCCGCCGCACCGCCACCTGGCGCCGCTGCACCTCCACCAGGCGCCGCCGCTCCTCCCGCGGAGGAGGAGGACGACGACTTCGACTGGAGCGACGACGGGGAAGAAGGTTGTGGGTTGCAGATACAGGAGGCCATGGAAGCCTCCTTCCAGTCTGTCCGCGACTACCCTGTCCAGCGAGCCAAGACTTCCTACCAGCTCAAGGCGAAGGAGGCTTCCGATCTGGATTGGGCGCTGAAAGACTCATCCTCCATGGATCTTGCCCTCCGCCGCAAACGTGCGCGCGAGAACCGGGCGGTCGCCCACGGGGTTGGCTCCTCCCGCCGTTCCCCCTAATCCTACGGCCTTCGAGCCAGCAAGTCCGTTTATGTAGAATAATGTTGGTGATGTTGGATCAGGGGTGTGTTTCTTTCAAGCGCTTGTGAGACGTTGTATCATGTGTAATAATGTATTAAACCTTTTATGTAATGCATTAAGATAAATGAATTAATAATTTTTATCTGCTTTCTTCTGCATTTTACAACACCAAACATTCATCTTACAAATATAGGTTTACTGAAATTGTTCTGCATTTACTTCTGCTTACGGATTATTTGTCGAATTTCGACTTATGGATTTAAAGATATGAATTTATCGATATTAAATTGAAAATGACAATAATAATGTAAAATTGATTTTGGATTATTTATACAAATTCAAACACTTTTCACGTTGAAAGTTTTGTCAATTCAAAATATGCAATAAAGTTAATATATTTTTAATTGAAAATGGCAAAATGGTTAATAGTTTGTATAGTTAGAATAATGGTTTTGGATTATTTATTCAAATTTAAACACTTTTCATGTTGAAAGTCTTTTCAGATTCAAAACCATTTGAAATTCATATTCAAACACCTAAATAAGAAAAAAAAGGCGGGAACAACATTTCAGAACTGAAAAGTTCGAAATAATTTTGAAAAAGGACTCTTTGGTCCCGGTTGCTGGCAAGAACCGGGACCAAAGAGTCCATGGGCGCGCCACTGGATCTGGCATTAAATGACCCACTCTTTGGTCCCGGTTGCTGGCAAGAACCGGGACCAAAGAGGCATTGGTCCCGGTTCTTGCCAGCAACCGGGACCAAAGATCCCTGCTACTTAACTGCTCGCGCTCTTTCTTCTTCCCCATTCACGCAAATCGACTAAGGACCGGAGGCGCGACGCAGAGCGAAACGACGCCGGCAGGCTGCCCGACGCCCGCGCCGCCCCACGCCGCGCCCCGCCGTCGCCGTCGACGTCCGCGGCGCCCTCGACGCCCGCGCCACGCCCTCGACGCTCCCTCGACGCCGGCGCCCTTGACGCCCGCGCCGCCCGCACGCCGGCCGCCCGTGCCACGCCCTCGACGCCCGTGCCGCCCGCACGGACGGCCTCTCCCCGCACACCTCGCCCGCGCCTCCACGCCGCCGCCTCGCAGCGCCGCCCGCACCGCCTCTCGCACCTCCTCCCCGCACGCCGCCCGCACCGCCGCCTCTCGCGGTGAGTTAGTAATTTTAGGAATTTGTATAGGAAATTTGTATAGGAAATTTTAGTATAGGAAAATGTATAGGATTTTTAGGAATTTGTTTAGGAAATTTGTATAGGAAATTTTAGTATAGGAAAATGAGTTAGGAATTTTAGGAATTTGTTTAGGAATTTGTATAGGATTTTTAGTGTTAGGAATTTTGTATAGGAAAATGTATATTCTTTTAGTATAGTAAATAGGATTTCTTTTTGTATAGGAAATTTTAGGAATTTGTATAGTACTTTAGTATAGCAAATAGGATTTTTAGTGTTTAGGAATTTGTAGCATTGTAGATTAAAATGATTAATATGTTTAGAAATTTGTTAGATATAGAAATTATTAGGTTATAGAAATTGTTAGGTTATAGAAATTGCTAGGTTAGTTGTAGATGGTTTTTTGTTAGCCATTTGTTAGTGTTAGTTGCTAGGTTTTAGCTATTTTTTGTTAGCCATTTTCTGTTAGCCATTTGCTAGAATTAGTTTTGTTAGTGTTAGTTTTAGTTTTGCTATATATTGATGTTAATTTTAGTGCATTGTTCTTAATTTGCAGAAACTATGGAACGAGACGAAGATCAGGAAAATATCCTCCAGGATATAATCCGCGGGCCGGAAGATATTGTCGATGTCACCACGGAGTTTTTGAACAACTCCGGTGAGGGAGATGAGTCTCTCAACCGAAGAGACGGCTCCGGTGAGGTAGAACCCGACGGCCGGGGTGAGGGAGAAGTCAGCGAGGGAGAAGCCGACGAGGGAGAAGCCGAAGGCTCCGGTGGAACATTAAATGTTGCAAACTCCGGCGAGGTGCATATACATATATTAATGAAGCCGAAGATTGTATTAATTAAGCCTCTGCTGTCTATATACATATATTAACGCTCTTTCTTCTTTTAGCCCTCCGGATCGAGCAAATCTTCTGTAAGGACAAAACGAGGCCCAGCCAAAAAGTTGGGCGACCAAGAAAGGTACACGATCGAAAGAGTCGCTGAAGACGGCACACCGACTGCTCCCCCTGGTGTTAAAAATAAAATGGTAAAGCAATGCGGAGTTCTTGTTAGGGACTTCATCCCGATCACCGTTCGAGAATGGCATCGGCCAAAGGAGAAAGGACAGCTATATGTCAGCGATGAGGGCAAAGAAAGACTTTGGAGAAAGCTCATGGTTAATTTCACCCTGCCGGCGCCAGAGGTGGATTCAGATGAGGAGGATCCAGATGAGGCAGAAAAGATTGCCCGGAAAATCATGGAGCAAAAAGTCAAGGACTGGGCACTTAAGAAGATGGCCGAGCTATTCAAGAACTGGAAGAAAAGATTGAACAAACTGTTTGTCAAGAAAAATAAGACTCCAGACTTCGATAAAGGGTATGAGAAGATAAAGGACTACTGGGAAGAATTTGTGGCGTACAAGAAATCAGAGGAAGCTCTGGAAAAGTCTGCAAAAAATGCGGCAAATGCTGCTCTAAAGATGTACCACCATACTATGGGGCCTGGTGGCTACGCTGGTAGCATGCCTAAGTGGGAGAAACTTGAGGCGGACCTGCTGGCTAATGGGATCACTCCAGAGCCACTCAAGTGGATCGAACGGGCAAGAAATTGGTTTTACGGGCATGGGGGCACGTTGGACGCAGAAGGGAAGTGCATATATAACAGAAGACACAAAGATAATCCCCTACTACCCATCCAAGAAATTAGAAATGCAGTAAAGGATGTTGAAGAGGGACGGTTCATTCCCGATAGAGAGGATGACGAGCTCACACGCGCCCTTGGGAATAAGGAACACGACGGACGGTTACGAGGCGTACCTGGCTCCAAGCCCAAGACAATTGCGATTCCCGAGCACAGGAAGAAATTTCCTGATAGAAGCCATCAGAGGAGAAAGGAAAGGGAGGCAATGGAAGCACGCGCTGCTGCAGACCGGCTGCTAATATAGAAGAAGAATTAAAGCTGCAGAAGGAACAAATTGCCGTGCTTAGCCAGCAAGGTACTAGCGGCCAATCTCAACGGCACATGGTAGAAGCTGCATGCGATGGTACCGGTGGCCCATCGAATCGGAAAAGCAGCGTGGCTTCCACGGAGCTCCAGGATGGTAATGATGATGCAGTGGCTCCACTTCGTCGCTACCCAGTGGATGATATCACGGAGAGCACACCTTGTGAGATGCATGTGAAAGTTTTTAACTTAACCGTGAAGGTGGCGGTCGGCTATGTCGTACCAATTGGACCTAATCCAACTTACCATTTCTCTCCGGTTCCAAATGGCTACGCTGTTGTCGCGGTGGATGAAGTGATGAAAGATTATGAGGAGCTGAAGCTGCAACACCCTGCAGGTGAAGATGGGGAGGTGCTTGAACTTGGAGAAGCCAAGAAAGCGACCATTCTATGGCCAAAGGAATTCATCGTGCTTCCGAACTGGCAGCCAAGGCCATCGACTCCTCACCAGTCTCCAGCGCAACAGTCCTCTTCACCGCCTCAGCATTCTCCAGCGCAACAGTCCTCTTCACCGCCTCACCAGTCTCCAGCGCAGCCGTCTCCGCCGCCGCGTCAGCCGTCTCCGCCGCCGCGTCAGCCGTTTCCGCCCACCGCTCGTACTATGAGGGGTAAGCGATCACCGAAACGTAAAAGGTCGCCCCTCCCAACAGTACCTCATAAGAATCTTCCCATTAGACCTTATGACAGGACTGTAGCGGAAAACGCCGCGGAGGTGGCTGCCTACAATAAGGCTTTTTTTGCACCAAAAAAGCCCGAGCAGAAGCCGGTATACGATGAAAAATCCAAAAAGTGGAGAAAGTCCTTCCTTGAGCAGCCATCCCAGATATCGATGAATCTGCCATCTGACTATGGTCGTGAACTTACTAAGCTAGCACGTGCCCAGTCTGAGCAGAACAAGGGAAGAAGTGCAAAAAGCGGGAAACAAATTGCCCAGCTCGGACAGCAGAAAAATCAATCGGTCCCCCCGCTCATAGTGTGTTCCGATGTCGACAAGGACTTCAGAGTCGCTATGGATAAGGACCTGGAATTATTGGACCCCAGAGCCATAGCTGCTGCTAAAGAACTTGGTGTCACTGTATCGCAGGCCAAGGAACAGGCTACCGCCTTGGGTATGAGCCTTGGTCAACTTTTAGGCTATGAAATGCGCCAATGTTAGAGATGGCACGGAAATATGTCCAAGGGGAGCCTATGGTCAGTAATGAGGAGCTGACGGGTCTATCAACACATATGCGAAATCTGCATACCTGGTACCTGGTGCACACATCAAAGAAGGACGCGAAAGAGTGGTTTCCGCTGGACGTTAGAGTGGAGCATTTCTTCAAACGTTACTTATACAGGTTCAACTGACTGAACTGTTCCAGTTATTCCAAAAGCGCGCCCTCGACAAATCTATCCTCTCTTGCTATTGTCTGTAAGTGATTTATTTTCGTAATTAAGTCTCTAGCTCAGCTCGTTCATTGCCTGTATTATATTATCCTGACTATATATATATCCTTTTGTACGCTATTATGCAGAATGAAGATGCTGGAATGCAAAAGATCTAAAGTTTTTGAGGTTGGGTTCGTTGACCCATATATCGTGAATTCACATACGTTAGTCAATCACCCCAAAGACGTGGAGCATGACCTGACCACCTTTTTAACCATGCAACATTTCTGTACGGAAATACTATTTCCTTACAACTTCAGGTGAGTGTTTCTGTCTTGTACATATTTTTATTTGGCTTTCTCGATGTTAAGTGTAATTGATGAGCTATGCATGTCTGCTTTATGTAAACGTCCGCAGGTTCCACTGGATTCTGCTAAGCATTCAACCTGACAAGTCCACAGTTGAAGTCCACGACTCATTAAGTTGGGACCAAGCGTTGTGGTCCGACATGAAAGAAATGCTCAACAAGTAATTTCAATCATTATCGCATTATATCGCCCTCTTTCGTTCGTTCCCTGATGTCAAGTAATTAATAACTCCTTTGTTCATTTTCTTTGCCAAAGCAGGTGTTGGACAATTTTCAAACAGAAGGTAGAAGGTCCATTCAAAGATGAGCTAACTTATAAAACGGTGGAAAGTCCGCAGCAGCCACCGGGGAGTAATTTATGTGGATTCTACGTTTGCGAGTTCATTCGCGAGTTGACCACTGAGCGGAGAACAACTGCTTTCAGCAAAATGCGGGAGAAGATCGACCCAGAACTGCGCGTAGGAGCAATTCAAGAGGAATTGGCGGGATTTCTGCTTAGGGAGGTCATCGATGAAAGGGGAGAACATTATGCTTCGGACGATGAACTACATATGCCTTGATGGCTTGATCTATCTCCATGTAATTAAATAGTTGTATTCTCGCAAGAGATCGAATATTAATTATATATGCATCAACATGTACTGTGTATATAGTAGAGCGTATAATATGCGTACGGAAACGATGGAGAGCACGTCGGCGATGCGAAGAAGGGGGAGACGACGGAGGCACCGGCGAGAGGGAGAGGGGGCACCGGCGAGAGGGAGAGGAGGCACCGGCGAGAAGGAGAGGGGGCACCGGCGAGGGAGAGGGGGCACCGGCGAGAGGGAGACCCTAAACCCTAAATACCAAAAAAAAAAAGCACTCATTGGTCCCGGTTCGTAACAAGAACCGGGACCAATGAGTCTCCCCCCACGCCCAGCCAGAACTGGCCACGTGGCCACCCATTGGTCCCGGTTCGTGGACCAACCGGGACTAGCATTAGTCCCGATTGGCCAGTCCCGGTTGGGCAACCGGGACTGTTGGCCCAACCGAACCGGGACCATAGGCCCATTTTCTACTAGTGTATGCAAGTCAAAGTCGAAAAAGCTGGGGCGGACGCTAAGCTCCTTGTGGAAGAACATAGGATTCACCATGTACCAGTGCGAGCTAGCAGAGTTCTGATTGGGCTCGTGTTGATCGTTAGTAGAATCTGTACATCTCTTTCTTGTTTTTCTTCTGGTCTTGCTTTTGCCCTTTTTGTTGCTGTGGTTCCGTTCCTACAGTGCTAGATACAATCTAATTAGTATTTCATAACGAATTAATTATTTAACATTGACCATCGTACCCTTCGTTACGAAGGGGTACGGATCCATCTCCGCCATTGATGTGTTTAAATCTGGGGATGGGGGTACACGGAAGCACAGCCCATTAATTAAATGTAAGCATGTATTTCGTATATAGTCGTACGTGCTTGTAATAAGAATATTGCATGACATATTCTATCCAACCATCCCGTTTCAGCGAGGCCATTATAGAAGCCTATGGTAATTAAGTTACTCCTTTTAATAGAGCACCGGAGCAAATCATTAACACTCCATAAATACATGAAACCTTAGTGTCACAGCCATCCCCTCCAGTTATCCCAAATGTTGTCACTATGGGGACTCGGGTTTCGGACAATAACAGGTGCATACAATTTGTAGATATGATCCAAAACAATAATTATACTCATGAAAACATAACATGTTCAGATCTGAAAACATGAAACTCGGGCCCTAAGTGTCCAGCATTAAGCATACCAAGTTGCAACAACGATAACTAACACACATATAAGATACTAGGCAACATGCCCTAACAATCTGACAGCTATTACATGAACAATCTCATCAAATCCCTAACATCCCCCTCAGGCTAGAGCGGGGAATTACTCACACATGGATGGGGGAAACATGGATGGTTGATGGAGTGGCGGGGGTGATGACGATGGCGATGATCTCCCCTCCAATCCCCGTCCCGGCAGGGTGCCGTAACAGGAATTTCTGCTCCCCGAATTTCACGGAGGCGGCAGCGCTTGGAAATCTTCTGGAAAATATGATCGGGGTCGTCGCGATTTAGATCGGGAGGAATAAATAGGCAAAAGGGCAACGCCGACTAAGCCACGAGGTGGCCAGGTGGGCCCCAGGCGCCGTCCAGCCTGGACCGTGGCCAGGTGGCGTCTGGGGGTTGTGGCCCCCTGTTGCAGCTTCCCTCCTGACTCCGTGAGTCTTTTGGCAAATTAGAATTTCTGGAATTTTTCCAGATTTTTCCGAGAACTTTGATTTATGCACAAAAACAGGACACCAAGACAATTCTGCTGAAAACAACGTTAGTCCGCATTAGTTCCATTCAAATCATACAAATTAGAGGAAAAACAATAGCAATTTTTTTTGGTAAAATAGATACATTTTGGACGTATCATACTCTCCCAACACTAGTAGAAAAAAGCTTATAGGTGAGATGCTATCAGTGGCGCACCATATCCCGGTGCGCCACTGATAGTCTCTCACCTCGGTTTGTTGATTTTGGCAAAATTTACCTATGGCGCACCAGATTCCAGTGCGCCACTGGTAAATTTTTACCAGTGGCGCACCAGGTGGAAAGTTCCAGCTAAACTTGAAAAATTTCGAGGTGGAGAGGAGAGACTACCTGTGGCGCACCAGACAGTAGTGCGCCACTGGTAATTTTTTTACCTGTGGCGCACCGGGCAGTGGTGCGCCACAGGAAATTTTTTTACCAGTGGCGCACTGGGTCGGTGCGCCACAAGTAAGAAATTTACCTGTGGCGCACCGTGTAGTGGTGCGCCACAGGTAATTTGTTCTGGATTTTTCTAAGTGTCCGGATATTCTCTTCTCTCTCCACCTTATCCTTTCTTTCTTCTCTCTCTTCCACACCACCCCACACCACAGCACGCACGCTCTTTTTTTTTTGAACAGGGAATGGCCCCGAAGGGCCTGGAGTTTTCATTAATCCATCGCAGCAGAGTTACATTTTACATAAAGGGACTCAATAGAAACGAAAAATACAAACAAGTCCCAACATTTTGCACTTTGGACCTCAAAATGATAATAAGAAATACAATGAAGTCCTGCTCCTTCTCCGCCGCATTTTGACGCCACCGCACAGTCACCTTCATCGTCACCGGGGACGAGACCACTTGGGGCGATGAAGGGGGAGCGCACTGCACAACCAGCAAGGCCTCCGCATCGGCAACTATACCTGGAGGTTGATGATGCCCATCTGACGCCGGTCGGAAGAAACCGTTCCCGACGCAAAGGGTGGGAGAGGTCGCCGTTCGACCATGGAGTACACCGACGACATCTTCGCCGGCGTTGGGAATCTCCCGAGAGAAGCATAAACTCCTCCCCTGCTGCAGAGACAAAGAGCTCCATCCAACACCCACTTTCTTCTCCTCAACACCTCCACGGCGAGAAGAACAAGGAAGAACAGTAGTAGAAGAAGCTCCGTTGCCGCTGCAATTTACGAACCTTTTTATTGAAGAGGTCGCAGAAATGACGATGCAGCTCGCCTCCTCCATCCTCTGGAGCTTAGCAATCTGCTTCATCTTCTCCGCCATGTAGCAGAAGAGGCACCAGAACTCCTGCTCCACAAACCTCGACGCAGCAACTTCGGATTTGACAATGAAGTGACGACACCAAACCCTCCCTCACCTCCACGGCCGGCCGGAGAGAAATCCACGCCACCACATCTCAAGACGCGAAGATGCCCAGATCTGCCTTTATTTAAGAAGCTCTCAGCCGGATCCACCATCCCATGAAGCTTCCACCACTGAAGCTCGTCGGAGATAGGTAGAGACGGCCAGGTAGTGCTAGGCAAGAGCACCAGCAGAGAAGAGCGGGGGGGGGGGAAGACGCCATACAGGCACAACCTAGCACGAAGGCTAACTCTAGACTACAGCTAATATATACAAGCCAGGCAACGCAGCCTCGTCCACTCCGAGCGGCATCGCCGTCGGCGAGAAGCGAGAAGCGTGCCGGCGAGAAAGGGGAGAAGTTGTGTACGACTCTCAAAACAGAGAGCGGTGGAGAGGAAAGTATGAGTACTCAGCACGCACGCTCTCTTTCTCTCTCTCCACGATCCAGATGCGCCGCCGCCGCAGCCCCCAATCTCACCGGCCCTCGCCGGCCACCCGCACGCCCCCTCAGCCGGCCCAGTGGCCGCCGGAGACAAAGCCAACACAGCGCACGTACGTCACCTCCTCCACGCCACGCCCAGTCAAACGCTCCACCCCACACTCTCCCTTCCTCTCCATCGCCAGGCAAGCCGAGCTCCGCCTCCCGAAAACCCCACCCATGGCCTTGGAGATCAAGGTGCTCGAGGACACCACCGCGGCGGCGGCGTTTGAGCCCCCGGCGACGGACGTGCTTCCGGAGGCGGGGGAGGAAGCGCTGAAGGACGACGTGTACACGGCCGCGGCCTACGGCGATCTGGAGAAGCTGCAGCGGCTGGTGGAGGCGGAGGGCCGCGCCGTCGCGGGCCCCGACGCCCTCGGCCACCACGCGCTCCAGTGGGCCGCCCTCAACAACCGCGTCGCCGCCGTGCAGTACATCCTCGAGGTCAGCTCGCTTCCACTCCGCGGATCTCTGCTCGTGTTCCCGGTTGGTAGGTAGGTCGCATGCGTCGTGGAGCAAATGCGTCCGTGTCCGTAGCCTCTGAGCTTGCGCGGGATTGCTTGCTTAGTGTTTGCTCAGAATCGTCGAGGACTTGACAGCAGCTTGCTGATTGTGGCATGCATTCGCTGTGGTCCGTACGCACGCCCGCCACCCCGCGTACTGATGCTCCTTTGGTAAATAAGTGTAAATCTGCGTGTTAGGGCATGTACATTGGGGTGACGTCAGGCTTCTCTTAGCGTTGACACGTAGGATATTTGTCTAGTTGGCGGAAAGAGAATGAAGAAATGGGAGGTTGCCTTCTCTTAGCTAAGAGATGATCTCTTACAAAATAAGGGAAGGCTAATTTCACCATTGTACCATTTGTCTTCTCTTAGAAATACAATTTCCTACTAAAATATAATTAATTCTCATTAATTGCTAGGGATGACAATAAGAGATAATGCATTGTACAACTTATAATTTTGCCTTCTCTAAATGATGTGGATGGCTAAGAGAAGGCGTGTCTTCTCTACCATTGTACATGCCCTTAAGTAAATACCCAAATCTTTTCTTTGTTTCCGTGTTGGCTGCACCAATGCTATATCCTATATCTAATCTAGTGCGTGCTACTGGGCATGCTTAGCAGGTGTAAATCATGCTAGCTTGTTATTTTGGTCACACCTGACCAGTTTGCATGGCCATATATTGCTTCATGTTATTTTCGTTTGCACTGATGCTCAGACATTCATTTCAGCACATGACTTGTGGATAATCATGGAATTTCGAAAATCAAAGCTTCAATACTTTTGATGCTAAAGCAACAAACAAGGAGGACAATCTCACTGGTATGACTTTTAAATCTACAAACTCTTCACTCTTATATAGCTATGCTTCATGTTTGGCACGATTTGGTCACCGTTCTATGTATGCTTGTGTTTTGCACAATTCAGATTGTATTGTAAATCTGTAGCTTAAGTGCCAGCTGAAAACTTATTAGATGGATTCGAATATACATTTTCGTGTGCTTTCATTGTCAGCGTGCTATAGGCATCAATGAACCAGACATACTAGTTAGGTGTTCTGAATGTCTAGCCTTGGAACTTTTGGCGTCAATACTTCTCCATGTTGCTGGCTGTAAAGGTCAAATGAATTGTGCATCTTGTGCAAATAATAAGTGCATTGGGCAATCCTATTGATGAAAAAATTACTCATTGGATTGTGCATCTTGGCTCTTTGATTGAGCTTAAGTTGTGCATTTCATCTATTCCCTTTGCATTGTGATTACAAGGTTTTTTTATAGATGCATTGGTATGTATGTCTTGTTTTCTGCTTGCCAGATTCAAATAATTAGTCCGCAGAGGAGAATCTTGTCGATCGGTTCGTATTAATTTCCTAGTACAATTTTTTGCTCGACAACACGATACATGTGCCATGATTTACTGCCAGCTTAGCTCACACTCCACTAGTATCCACTGGACATGTCTTGGTTTAGCTAAAATGTTCCTTCAACTAGAGATTTGCCTTGCAGTAACCAAATTTTGTTAGTTCACTAATACTAATCTCTAAAGCTCATTGTAATGACTAGAATTAATTGTTGGCGTACTGTTTGGTTTAGAATATGCACTTGTATGATTCGAATTTATGAGTATGGATCTGATCTGGTATAGTCTTTAACATTCTAGAATGGTTAGTTTGCTACTGCTATAACACTAGATATATTCCTTACTTGTCATCACACCTACACACAACATGTTCCGTTTACTGCTGCACTCAACACGTTCACAAGCAGTGTGTAGCAGTCTTAGAATAGCTCTTTTTGCATGTGTAGGTGACTATTGTAAATGTCAAGTATGAATTTTGTATACGATTGCTGTAGTAAATATAAAATTTGATGCAAGTTTGTGCATAATATGATGCATACTTTCATGCCAGTGCTTGCGACATGGAACTGCGGCGGCGACGACGCTGCCGCTACTTCTGTATATTTGTGTTTCTAAAACAATGTGGTGTGTTGTAATTAATAATGTAGGATACCACTCTTTAAAATGCTAAATGTGTTTCTGAACTTCGCAACAAATAATTGTTTTGTTTTTTTTAATCCCGAAAATGATACTAGTGGCGCACAAAATAAAAAGGGCGCCACTAGTAGTATATTTTTTAATATTCCCAAATTATTAGCAGTGGCGCACGAAATAGCATGTGCGCCACTGGTATTCACTTACCAGTGGCGCACACTTTGTGCTGCGCGCCACTGATAACTGAGATAGGTGCCCCACGGACACTATCAGTGGCGCACTAGAGTCGACTATCAGTGGCGCACGGGCTGGTGCGCCACTGATAAGTCATGTTACCTGTGGCGCACTAGAATATGGTATGATGATATCTGATACGTCAACAATTAATTCCAACATACTAAGAATCAATAATATGAAATATAACCATTAACAAGATTGTGATGCTCATAATAGAATATGGTATGATGATATCTGATACGTCTCAAACGTATCTATAATTTTTGATGTTCCATGCATGTTTTATATCAATTGCCACATGTTTTATATGCACTTTATATCATATTATGACAATTATTGGACTAACCTACTAATAGTTGGCAAAGTGCACAATGTTCTTGTTTTACACTTTAATGTGTAGGAATTATCAAAATTGGGCAAAGGAAACCTTGTTGGAGTCGAATTTGGACTTTTCTGAAATCTGTCTGAAAACTAATTTTGAAGATGGACCCGTTTCGGCCCGAAGATGACGTCAAATGGAAACAGTCTAGTTGCGAAAGTTGCAGGGAATTTTCCGCCACACGATCTAGACAAAAGATTCGCCTCCATCGGAGTTCGGATGCGGCCTGTGCGGGCCCAACAAGTCGGCTCGGCCAGGGAAAACCTAGGCCGCGCCGAGGGGTTATGTGACCTCCTCGTGCACTCCCTGACGCCGCCCTTTGGACCATATGTGGCCCCCGCGGAGAAAACCCTAACGCCAGAAGGATTTCGCAAAATACGACTCCGAGCTCCGCCGCCATCCAGAACAAGTTTCGGGGGACAGAAGTCTCTGTTCCGGCACCCTACCGGGACAGGGAAGTGCCCCCTGAGCCATCTCCATCGACGCCACCGCCTCTGACAAGGATATACCTATCGGGTACCCTACCGTGAGGGTACCTGGTGCACATATCGACTAGGCCCAACTATCAAGTGCCTACATGAAGCCCATGAAGGAAGGCCCAAAAAGATGGAGTACCCTCCAAGTTAAGCGAAGCCATAGTCGGTTTAGACTTTCCTTACATGTAATCTGAGTCGGTTACGAAATCCCGAGACCCAGCCTGCTATATAAAGGCTGGGAGGGCCGTCGAACCAGACACACAAAACACCAGAGCCACCAGAACCCTAGCGAGATCAGTATCTCGCCGGGATCCCCTTGTAACCAGCATATACTCTCAAATCAATAACAGACAGGCAGGACGTAGGGGTGTTACCTCCACACGAGGGCCCTGAACCTGGGTAAAATCTTTGCCCTGCTTGTCAGCCGACGATACTACCAGCTCTACCACGTTCTCTCCCCCATATTCATATCCCAAGGTCCTTAATCATGGGACTTGATGAGTCTACCCCTAGTCAAGTGGCGCCGTCTGTGGGAAAGAATAGTGCTGGACTCGAAGTTTCGCCGGTTGCATCAGAAAACGGCAACTCGCCGATCGCATCTACAAACGGCCACTCACCGACCGCATCTGCAAACGGCAACTCGCCGGCTACATCGACAAACCACAACTCGCCGACTCGGGCGACACACGGCAACTCGCCGACTCACTCGAAAAGCGGCAACCCGCCGGCTTCACCTGCAAAAAGCGCATCTGCTCCCCTGATGCACTTTGATCCGCACTCGCCAGAGCTTCAAGAGACGTTTTCCGGTCTCGAGTCAGGTTTGGATTTAACTGTTGGAGCATTCAGTTTTTTCGTAAACAATCTGGGTACGCAGGACTTGACAGATCCACGACAACTCGCGCCGGCCGCACCCGAGGCTCCATCAACTGCGTCTGCCCCATTGTCGATTCTTGGAGCCTGCTCACCTGCAACAACCATGTCGACTGGAGAGATCAACGAGTACATGACAAAGGAACTCCAAGGTGAGGAGGCCGAATCCGCGTACCGCACAAACGATCTCGAGTTCGATCTCCTACTCGACGAGAGCTTCGACTGCGGGATCTCACTCGACGACTTCGCCGAACCTGAAATTCATAACGACAGCAACGTCGACTCCGAGATCTGCACCAACAACAGCCTCAACTCTGAGATCCATAACGGTTTCGCCGACACTGAGATGAGCATAGGCGATGAGCAAATCGACAACGAGATTCGTCTAGACGATCTACTCGATGGGCATACTGACTCCGATATGAGTCTCGATGAAGACGTCGAGTCCATGACGGGAATCGACAGCACATACACGTGCCTGCGGGTCACGCCCCATCAGGTGTACGTCGCCATATTTGCAGAATCATCCGCAGCCGCAGCCTGCCGCAGGCCTACACAATTCCCATGCACGGTAACCATGCCGCATGGGGTCACAACTCTGACAATCACTGCAGAGATGGCTACAAAAGCAGACAAAGTCATCAAGGAGTGCACAATGATGCTAGCAGACTCAACTCCAGAAGAGATGTTGACCTTCCAGTACTTCAACTGGCAGGAATCGATTCGACTGCAAAACTACCGAGCAACACTCCAAAAACGCAAAAGGCAAGCCAGCATCTTGAGTGCGCGAAAGAGACAGCTGTCCCTTAGCTCGACAAGGCAACCAAGCCCACGTCCCAGATCGAGGCTGGCACGCCTCCCAGAAGATGAGAGAGCAGCAATTACTCGCAACCTGTCGTTCATGACACAGGATGACGAAGGAATCCCAGTACCCAAAACAGCTGCGGGTGCACTAATCTCCGTGGGTGCTTACCTCAAAGTACTGCAACCTCCGGCGGGTGACCCTAACGCAGCCCTGCATCGCCAACAACTCAAATCGCTGGCTCTAGCAGCAAAGGCCATACAGCCAGATGAAAACACTCCAGGAGGGAGTCGAGATCGCGACATGTAGCACACGATCGTAGCGGTCGCAGTAACCACTCGGAGGAAGCAAGGAGAAGCACACGCCGACACAGGTCCAGCAGAAACAGATCTCGAAGGTCTTCCAGTAGCGACTCATATTCCGACCGGGAACCCTAGCCATGTGGAGTCTTATGTTTCACTCGATGCATCCGTGCGACACGGATACCCAAAGGGTTCAAGTTAACATCTGAACAACCCAAGTACAACGGTCGACAGGAACCTTCAGGATGGTTAGAAGACTACAGACTCGCCGTTTCATGCCAGCGAGGCACGAATACTACGGCAATGCAATACATACGACTCATGCTCGAAGGAACAGCCCGCGACTGGCTCAAAGCGCTACCTCCGTCGTCATACGACTCGTGGGATCACTTCTGTAGGGATTTCATCAAAAACTTCGAGCCTCTCTGCGAGCGCCCGAAGACATTCGAAGAACTCAGAGCCTACACTCAACGATCAGACGAATCGTTGAGGTCATACATACGGCGATGGACCGAAATACGCAATTCGGTAGGCGCAATATCAGAAGATAGGGCCATGGACGCCTTCATACAGGGTCTAGCCAGGAAAGATTTCAAAGAGGCACTTGGTCGCGAAAAGCCAACCTCCCTGGCTAACCTCATAAAAGTCGCGACTGAATGGGCAGATGGAGAAGACTCTGTGCGAGGATCCCGTGCTTCTCCACCACGCGACAGTCATGACAGCGGCAGTCGAGGCCGCAAAGACTCATACAGAGATGATCGAAGGCGCAAACATTCAAAACGTCATTACGACGACGACAGACCCGAATTCATGACGGCTGGGTTCACACAATCTCGTGACGATCAAGGCAGAAGCAACCAGAGGTCGGACGATCGACGAGATAGTCGAGACCGCGAGCAACGAAGCGACAGCTACAAAAGGCAAGAGTGGCGTAAACGCACTGATACAAAATACGAGCGTTCATTCGAAGAAAAGATGGACGCCTACTGCAGATTCCACCTGTTCAAAGGGGACGATGGAAAACTACGCTCCAACCACTCGCTAAGAAATTGCAGAGAATTCGACCAATTGGCGTCTGATTACATGATACGACTCAAAAGCCTGCTGCAGGCGCAAATATTGCAGGTGCTATACAGCCTGTACCTCGGATGGAAGATGATCAGTACCCACAGCCTCACGGGCAGATGTACATGATACAGAAGGGTCGCCCCTCCAACAGGCAGCAAAAACTACTCACTCGACAGGTGAACATGGCTGTCATGGCACCACCTGCTGTGCCCGAATTTTTGAAGGGATCCGAAACCACCATAAGCTTCAGTCGGGAGGACCACCCCCAGCTGTAGTTCGACCAGGGCACGCCGCTCTAGTACTCGACGCACAAATCGGAGGCTACGCCATGACCAAGGTCTTCATGGATGGAGGCAGCGGCATAAACATCATCTTCACGGACACGCTCCGCAAAATGAACAAGTCAGTTGAAAACCTCCCAAAATCCTCAAATACCTTCCACGGTATCGTTCCTGGCAAAGCAATCAACCCAGAAGGCACAATACAACTCGACGTCACGTTTGGGGACAAGAGCCACTTCAGGACAGAGTCGATTGACTTCGAGGTCGTCGACTGGAAGTCAAAATACCATGCTATCCTTGGACGCCCAACGTTCGCTCGATTCATGGCGGTGCCACATTACGCGTACCTCAAGATAAAGATGCCAGGACCCAAAGGAATCATCATTGTCAATGGAAACTTTCAAAGGTCCGATGCTTGCGACCGCGAGTTCAGCAAAATCTCCGAGACGTTCGGCATGGAAGAGACACTCGCCGATTTGGCGACCTCCAACGACCGCACACTCATGCCGGAGCATAAAAAGTTGGCAGTCGACAGATCGTTCAACGCAACAAATGACACAAGGTCGCATCAGCTGCACCCGACCGATCCGTCCAAGACAGTCAATGTATCATCGAGTCCGCCTATCGCATAGGAAGGCGCGCCAGGCGCGACAGATCGTTCAACGCAACAAATGACACAATTCCTCCGTGAGAACTGGGAAATATTTGCGTGGTGTCCAGCTGACATGCCAGGTATTCCCAGAGAATTCTCCGAGCACTCTCTCCAACTGTTTCCAGATGCCAAACCAGTCAAGCAAACACTGCGCCGAATCTCCGGCACAAAGCGAACCGCCGTCGAGTCTGAGGTCGACAGGCTACTCGCGGCAGGCTTCATCAGAGAAATCAAAAAATCACAATGGGTGGCCAACCCCGTACTTGTAGAGAAGAAGCATACAGACATCCTTCGGATGTGCGTGGACTTCACAACCCTTAACAAGTGCTATCCAAAGGATCACTTTCCGCTACCTCGAATCGACCAGATCGTCGACTCCACCGCCAGATGCGCACGACTATCCTTCCTGGATGCTTACTCAGGTTACCACCAGATAAGGATGAAGGTAGAAAACGAAGAAAAAACGGCGTTCATAACCCCACTCGGGGTCTACTGCTACACAACTATGCCCTTTGGGCTAAAAAACGCGGGTGCAACATACCAGCGCATGATGCAAGACTGCCTCAAAAAGCAGATCGGACAAAACGTCCAAGTCTACGTGGACGACATTGTCATTACAACAAGGGAAGAACGCACACCACTCGACGACTTGAGGGAGACGTTCGCCAACCTCAAACGCTTTCATATCAAGCTCAATCCTAAAAAGTGCACGTTCGGCGTTCTAGCCGGGCAGCTCTTGGGGTATCTAGTTTCAGCTCGAGGAATTGAGGCAGACCCGGAGAAGATACAGGCCATCCTGACAATGCAAAGGCCTTCAAAGCTTCATGACGTGCAGAAGTTAGCAGGTCGAGTGGCAGCACTTAGTCGATTCATCAGCGAAAAGGCACTGCCGTTCTATCGACTGATGAAGAAAGCAGACAAGTTAGAGTGGACATCGGAAGCCGAAGCAGCTTTCACGGATCTCAAGCGAATCCTCACAAGCCCTCCGATCCTCGTCGCACCTAAAGAACGGGAACCGCTATACCTCTATGTCTCAGCTACAAACAGGGTGGTGAGTACCGTACTGGTGGTCGAACGCATGGAGTAGGGACACGCCCAAAGCATACAGCGCCCAGTTTACTATCTGAGCGAGGTCCTCAACATATCAAAGCAGCGGTACCCGCACTATCAAAAGCTGGCCTACGCCGTGTTCATGTCCTCAAGGAAATTGACGCATTACTTCACAGAACACCCGATCACCGTGGTGAGTAACTCAGCGATCGGTGATATTCTCACAAACCCCAATGCTACTGGGCGAGTCGCAAAATGGCTCATCGAGCTAGCACCAAGAGACATCAAGTACGAGCACCCGAAGGCCATCAAAGCACAAGTCTTACCCGACTTCACAACCGAGTGGATAGAAGCCCAATTGCCTGGAGCGCCAGATGTGTCCAATTCATGGACCATGTACTTCGACGGGTCAAAGAAAAACGAAGGCGTAGGAGCAGGCGTCATCCTCATATCACCAAAAAGTGACAAGCCCCGCTATGTCCTGCAAATGGGATTCAAATTACCATCCAACAACGAGGCCGAGTACGAAGCCTTGATCCATGGCATGCGGATGGCCAAAGCACTCGACTGATGATCTACGGCGACTCAAATCTGGTGGTGCAGCAAACAATGAAGGCCTACGACGCCATAGCAGACAACATGATCGCCTACCGCGACCTGTACAACACACTGGAGGGCAGCTTCGATGGCTGCGAGTTGAGACACATAGGAAGAGAAAGCAACGAAGAAGCAGACATGCTAGCCAACTTAGGCTCTACTGGCGCGCAAGTTCCACCTGGCGTCTTCCTCGAGCGCATTGAGCACAGATCCATCAAGGAAAAACGAGCACCTCCTGCATCGACTGTACCAGCCAAGAACAAGACACCCAGCACAGATGACCCGCCAGTCGAGGTACTCCTCATCGAGCCAACTTGGACTCAACCTTTCCTGGCATACATACTCCGCAACGAGCTGCCAGACGACATAACCGGGTCTCGGCGCGTCACTCGACGGTCCAAAGCATACACCGTTATCCACGGCGAGTTATACAAGCGCAGCATATCAGGTATGTTCCAACGGTGCATCGCATTCGAAGATGGCCAATCCATACTTCGAGATATTCATGCAGGTACCTGCGGGTATCACACCAGCAGTCGATCACTCGTAGCCAAACCCTTTCGAGCAGGTTTTTACTGGCCCACAGCACTCAAGGACGCGGAAGACATAGTCAAAAGGTGCATCGGCTGTCAAAAATTTGCAACAAAGCCGCACGCACCCGCGTCAGCATTGAAGACAATACCATTGGCCTGGCCTTTCGCCCAGTAGGGGCTCGATATGGTCGGGCCACTCAAAAAATCTTCGCATGGCGGGCATACTCACCTCCTGGTGGCAGTCGACAAGTTCACAAAGTGGATCGAAGCAGTCCCTATCACAAACCCGGCTGCTACTATGGCAGTCAACTTCATAAAGACTATCATCTACCGCTTTGGTGTCTCAAACAGTATTATCACTGATAACGGCACAAACTTCACGGCTGAAGAGTTCCGCACTTTCTGCAAAGAGCAAGACATCATGCTCAACTATGCATCCGTGGCACACCCGCAGTCCAATGGCCAAGTCGAAAAAGCCAATGGACTCGTGACAAGCGGAATCAAGAAATGCCTCCTGGTGCCACTCAAAAGAGCCGCGAGTGCTTGGGTCGAAGAACTCCAATCTGTGCTATGGAGCCTACGCACAACTCCTAACGCTTCAACGCAGTTCGCCCCATTTTTCATGGTCTATGGCGCAGAGGCAATCCTGCCATCCGACGTAAGGTTTGACGCACCAAGGGTGGCAGCATACAACGAAGATGACGCAGAAGAAGCACTCGAAGACGCAGTCGACTTGCTCGATGAAGCACGCGACACTGCCCTGGCTCGCACAGCTGTTTACCAGCAGGATCTTCGCAACTACCACAACCGTCGACTGCGTACCAGGTCCTTCGTGGTTGGTGACCTGGTTCTTCGACTGAAGCAGAAGAAGGTGCACAAGCTCGCCTCCCCATGGGAGGGTACCTTCATCATCACTGAAGTCCTTGGCGGTGGCGCATACAGACTGAAGCACGCAAAGACAGGCGAACTGTCGCACAATCCTTGGAACGTTGCGCACCTGCGCCGTTTCTACGCTTAGAGTGCTCAAAGTCATACAATGTAATAGACGATATGTCGGATGGCTGCAGGTTTCAGACGCGCTCTTTTCCTTACCAGGTTACCTAAGGGGACTGGAAGGTTTTTAATGAGTCGGCCTGCAGCTTAACATTCAAAAGTGGAATATAATCAATGTTCCTCCTACTTCTCTATGTTTACTACTCGCATAACTCAACCGCACCCGAATACTCGGGGGCTGCGTTATCAAACACACGAGCTCTCGCTCCTACAAAACATAACACCTTAGCCGCACCCGAACACTCGGGGGCTGCGTCATAAAGGTTCAAACAAGATCGCAAACTTTGCAGCCGCAGTCGAATACTCGGGGGCTGGGCAACTACCAAAATACACAATTCATATTATATACAAGAGTCAAATTTACACTCGGGGGCTGCCCCTGTACAACAATTACACTCGCAACCCGCTCTAATCCTCAGACTCGTCCTTGATGGGCAGCGCGGGACCACAAAGTTGGGCGTGAGTACGCTCGACCAGCATCTCCGCAGAAAGAACGGTGCCCTCCAGGTCTTCCTGGTCCAAAGTTGCCCCAATCGCGGGTGGCGGTAGCACTAAAGTTGGTTTTCGACTCCGAACATACGCCATCGCCGCATTTGCTCCAACCACAACCTTCTGGGTAAGCAATTCCCGGACAGGACCTGCATGGCGAAAAATATCCAGCAAGGCGTGGATTCCTTGTGGTTGTGGTCCCGTAGGAAAAAGGGTCTCGTTGAGGCAAATGAAGGCCATCCTGCATAATTCGAGTAGCTGAGCGCTCCGCCAAGCACGATCCTTCAAGGTGGCGAGTGTACGAGCATGAAATTTATCAAGCCAAAAGTGCTGACGACCAGTTGTCGGGTTGTCAACAACACTGTTCAAACGCTCCTCAACGCGAGCTTGCTCCGCCTGGAAGTCAACAACAAAACCTGCAAAAGTACAAGTCGAGTCAACAGGAAGTACTAAGCAAACGCTTGTAAACAAAGCACGGATCGCACTCACACTCGAGTTGCCTGTTTACAAGCTCCATCTCTCCAAGTACATAATCCTCTCGTTGAGTGGACAGAGCTGGTCTCATTTTCAGCATCTTCAGCTCGTTCTGGACACTCTTGAGGTCTTGCTCCATTCTCACAAATCGAGTTTTCATAAACTCCATAACTTTGGCGTCATTTGCCACCTGAGCCTGCGACCGGGTGGTGGTAGGAGGCTGCGAGGAACCAGCCGAGGCAGTAGGTTCCCGCGACTGTTCAAAGGCATAAGCATGATAAAAATTCATATCAGAAGAGGAAACCCAGTGCATAAAATAAGTCGAGACAAATCAGCATACAGCTCTTCGAGTGAATATACATAAGCAAAAGCACACACAGGGCAGAATTCAGGTGTCATTACAAAGCATAAAAAGGTTCGGCTGTCCTAAGTCTAAGAAGCAGACTCCGACCTAGCCCTACGCGCGCGAGCAGCAACCTCTGCTACCCGGCGCTCCATGGTAGCCATAAAAGTTTCGGCCAGCCGCGCAGCTGGCTCGTTAACTCCTCTCAAAGACACCAGCTTCCCGTCTGGCTTCCGCGGGAAATCGGACAGAGCTACCTCGAAATCAGCCTCTATCCCATGACCTAAAAGGAGCTTGAGGGTAGACTCTGAGCCGCCTGCCGTGAGGGTGCGAGCAAAATCAGCCATGGTCGAGGTCCCCGGGCCAAAGATGTTGGCGAAGCCATCCACAGTCGACGGCAGTTCACCAGACGGGAGCACGGCCTTGTACACGGCGCCAAGTGTACTCACCGACTTGGCGAGTGCATCCTTCGTCTGGGCGACAATTGTACCAAGGTCACCTACAACATGGTCGAGTGACAATTCGTCACTGTCCACGTGTGCAGGTGCTGGCGCGCCAAGGGCTCCTTCAACAAGAATCAAAAAGAGTACAAATCAACACATAGCACTCAGCAGCTACACCAAAAACGTCAAAGGAAAGAGGGTTACTCACCTCCCACGTCCTGAGCGAGTTTCGCCAGTCGTTCAGCATATACTCTCTCGCACAAAGCGGCTGAATCCGTGGCAGCATCCAAAGCCTTCTTTGACTCAGCGCGCTGCGCGGCGAGAGTCTTTTCTAGCTCCTTCAGGCGGGACTCCGCCGAGGCCTTCTCACCTGAAGAGGATGGCAATATGTGGTTCATACTCGACAAATTAAAAGAGTGCACAAAGGATTTCAGACATAACAGCACAACAAACTCACGACTGAGTCGCTCCATGTCAGCACGCAGGCTATCCCTCTCCTGCTCCACTTGGACAAAGGCCTTTCCCGATTCTGCCAGATTGCGGTAGAAGGGCTGCAAACACACGCATTTAGCATAAGTTACACACATACAGTCCCAAGTGCGTGGACTCTACAAAAAGATACTTACGTGGTTCATCCAAGGTTCCGGGTTTGGGGCAGATGTACCGATCTCCAGGGTCGCACCACTCGCAACCTTGGTCGCTTCCATGACAGTAGTCGTGGCTACTGGCTGGTCGACCTCGGGTGCAGCAGGAGAAGCATCCGGGTGATCCGGAGTCGAAACTTTATCGGCTGGAGGCGACGAGGGACGCTCTGTCTCTGCACTGCGAATGACACAAAGGAAAAACAACATCAGCACAAGTATGCAACAGCACAAACTTTCATACCATAAGCAAATGCACAAACCTGTGCTCTTCATCTTCCTCACAGTCGAGGTCTTCAAAATTTGGGCCTCCAAAAAGTAGGGCTCCACCCGACTGTGGAGGGGAGATCGAGCTCAACGGGCATACCGTCAAAGGAGAGGCTTTGACAATAGGTGGTGAGCTCGAGTCTCCGTCATCCCCCAAGTCCTGCTCCTTCGCGGGTGAACTCATAGAGGATGATACCCTTTTAACCAATCGACGACGCTTTGGAGGGGCGACGTCGGGGCGACGTCGATTTCCTGGTTAGGCATGGGCACTTCCTCAGTCTGTACCTCGTCTGCTCCTTCCTCTTCGACTTCTTCCACATGTGAAGTGTTGGCGGATGGGACTGGCGAGTGATCTCCCTTCGCTTCCACTTCCTGCAACTGTGTTTCTTCAGTCGGGCCATTCTCTGGCAGAGGAGGAAGATAGGCAGCAGTCGAGTGACCCTGCATATCCCACAGCTACAAAGTTAGAAGTTGCAAAACAAACGAGTGGCCACTCCCGACGACAAAAAAGCAAAAGCTGCACTAACCACAAGCAAAGGATTGTCCACCCCATATGGAGTGACGGGGCAGTCGACATTGCAGGGGTCAGATGACTTGATGCTGGTGATGGATCGCACATGCGCCACCACCTCACTCTTTGACAATTCGTCTGGGCTCATCCGAGTGGCGTCGGATGCACCTTCGTACTGCCACATGGGATGAGCTCGGGCACGGATCGGCCACACCCGCCTCTTAACAAAGGTGGCCATCAAATGCACACCAGTCACCTTATCCAGCATATCTCCAATCTGAGACAGAAGGGGCCCTGCCTCCGCCAGTTCTTCAGCTGACAGCTGGTGATCCCACGCATTGGTCCTTGCAAACGAAGTCGCAGTCGAGAAAGCAGTAACTCCGTCTTGCTCAACGCGGACGTAGAACGATCCCTTCCTCCACCCTTGCGCGGAGTCGACTGGCTTCAGGTGAAAGTAGCAGGTGTCGCCGTGCACCTGAATCCCGCAGCCGCCCAGATGGTAGGTGCGGCCGCCTCCCCTGTTCGGCCGAACAAGGAAGATGGCCTTCCATAATGCCCAGCTCGGGGCCACGCCCAGGAAACATTCGCAAAGCGTGAGGAAACACGCAATGTGCAAGATACCGTTCGGGGTGAAATCATGGATTTGCACCCCGTAGGCATACATCAAACCACGAACAAATTCGTGGAGGGGGATCAAAAATCCTCTAGGCAGAAACTCCGCAAAACAAACGCGCTCATTAGCGCGCGGTTCAGGGAGTACCTCCTTGGGCGATGGCGCGCGGACGGCCAGCTGATCCGCGGGAGGCAGCAGACCCTGCTCGCGGAACTTGACAAGATGGGCATCCTTGATCGAGGACTTCACCCAGTCCCCGCTGCTCTTCTTCAGGGCGGTGGCGGCTGCGGATGCGCTAGCCGCGCTCTTCTTCCCCTTCGTCGCCGCGTCAGTCACGGCGGAGGCCATGGCCGCAGCAGCTCGCTTGGAGCCTGCACCCTTCTTCATGGTCAAAGATGGATGGGTGGAGTGGCGAAAGATTGAGTGCAAGAACAATGGAGCAGAAGCGCAAAGGAGGAAGATGGGATCGCAGCGGCGCAGGAGGCAAATGGCAAGTAAAAAATCCTCCGGTGCCGCTCTTCCTATTTACCACAGGTCACAAACGATCATCACCGTCAATCCATAATCATGCGCTCCGCGCGCAATCCTGCCGTACACGTGGCGCGTGTGGAGAGTAACCATCGCCGCCCACTCCGTCCACTATGCACGGGAATTCAGGAGCCATCATCACGCCTCATGAAAATCACGCCAGAGCGGTCAAATCCAGTCCAAACGGCGCCGTCCTTGGTCAGCTCTACACAATGGGCCCACAGGCATGTCGCGTCTCATCAGTCATACCAAGCACGCCACCGCTTGTCAGAAATTGCAGTCGTAGAATGCGTCATTTCTGACGTTACTTCCGCTTGCACAACTGGCATGCAAAGACATAACTGTCACTCGATGTTTTCTTCGACTGTTACAACGTAAGACTTTCAACTGGTCTTCCGACTAAGATATAAAATGACAGTCGATGTTTCTTCGGCTGAGGCACATAAACTCCCATCGGGAGCGTATCAAAAAATTTCTTCGACTAACATATGCAGGATAAAAAGAATTTGAGATTATCCTCCATTGCAAGCAATAAAGCACAGTCTCGGGGGCTACTCCCATCGGGAGCGCTGCCGCGCACCCGATTGAATAATAGCAAAAGATCAGTCGACAAATACTCGACTCAGATGACATAGCAACAATTCAATCATACACGAAAAATTCCCGAGTTGCGTCGCCGCAAACACCTCGGATGCTGCATGCATAAGTGCAAAGGTAAGACCCGCCGATCAGTCGAGCTGGGCTAGGGACCGCTCCAGCAGCGTTAATCCTTAAAACTTTCCGTGTCAGCAGACATGATGAAAATCCCGACGGACACGTTGGGTAACCTCAAAGTTATACTGCTGTTCGATTCAGTAAGACCTCAACAGCCTGATTCGAGTCTGACCAGTCTGTTCCAGATTCGAGTCCGGGGACTCGAGTTTGATTGAAAGCTAGTATAGTTTTGCCCGAATGTGTAGTTAACCGGTTCCGATCTGTCGTGTGTACCGGGCCTGCTAAGCTATTATCCCTTGATTATCATAAAGCAAAAAGTCATAGTCGATGAAATACTCGACATAGCTAACATGTGCTATTCATACAGGAATTTCAATTATAAAATACAGACGCAAAGAATGTAACATGCACAGATAAATGAGTCCATGCCCGACTCTTCGAATCAGACAAGTACTCGGGGGCTACTGACAAGGATATACCTATCGGGTACCCTACCGTGAGGGTACCTGGTGCACATATCGACTAGGCCCAACTATCAAGTGCCTACATGATGCCCATGAAAGAAGGCCCAAGAAGATGGAGTACCCTCCAAGTTAAGCGAAGCCATAGTCAGTTTAGACTTTCCTTACATGTAATCTGAGTCGGTTACGAAATCCCGAGACCCAGCCTGCTATATAAAGGCTGGGAGGGCCATCGAACCAGACACACAAAACACCAGAGCCACCAGAACCCTAGCGAGATCTGTATCTCGCCGGCATCCCCTTGTAACCAGCATATACTCTCAAATCAATAACAGTCAGGCAGGACGTAGGGGTGTTACCTCCACACGAGGGCCCTGAACCTGGGTAAAATCTTTGCCCTGCTTGTCAGCCGATGATACTACCAGCTCTACCACGTTCTCTCCCCCATATTCATATCCCAAGGTCCTTAATTATGGGACTTGATGAGTCTACCCCTCGTCAGCCTCCATCATCGCCGTTACTGCCTCCCATGATGAGGAGGGAGTAGTTCTTCATCGGGGCTGAGGGCTCATGCCGGTAGCTATGTGGTTTATCTCTCTCTCCCATGATGTGGTTTCGGGGGATAGAAGTCTCTTTTTGGATGGAAGAGCTTCACATAACATCAGTGGCAGTAGTTAATGTTTAAAGTAATGTTCATGTTTGCGTCCTTACAGAACATGTGAGTTTTTGATTGTGCACTAACCCTCTAATGAGAATTACTTTGAGTTTGGTGTGGCGGAAGTTTTCAAGGGTCAAGAGAGAAGAGTGATATAATAGGATCGAGAAGAGTGAAGAGCTTAAGCTTGGGGAGGCTCCCATGGATCTCCCAGCATATTTCAAGAAGACTCAAGCGTCTAAGCTTGGAGATGCCTTGGGCATCCCCTTCTTCATCGACAAAATTATCAGGTCGTCTCTAGTGAAACTATATTTTAAATATTTCACATCATATCTGCTGTTCTTGGAGCGTCTGTGTGCTTTTATTTTGAGTATGTTATTTTTATTTTGTGATCAACTTGATTGGATCCTAGCATTCTTGATTGGGAGAGAGACACGCTCCGCCTTTTCATTTGAATACTCATATTCTTTACTTATACTTGTTGAGTATTCCTGTCTAGCGCTGTTTAGCTTCTAGCTCTTGGTTTTCATGTATCTCTTGTTCAGAGCTATTAGTTCTTTTGTTGAAATTACTCTCTTGCTTCAATTATATTTGTTTGGAGAGTTGCTTGGTTAATATGTTGGTACCGAAAATGTTGCATGTGGTAAATGGTATAATGGAAAAGACTTGCATAATCTTGTAGATCATTGAACTTTGATAACCTGATTCTTTGCAAACGTTTTGAGGTATTCAGTAGTAGATGGTAAAGCTTGCTGGTTAATTAAGTTAAAATCATTAGTGGAGGTACCGTACTACAAACTCTACTAAAATTGTTGAAGGTATAGTTGGGCTTGATAGCTTTCCATGTCTAAAGCTAATTCGTAATAACTAGGTTGTGTGAAGCTCGAGGGATCTTACGGGGTACTTGTGCCGCCGTGAACGGCCCTCCTTGGAGTAAAATGTTAACCATGCTCTTAATGTTGAACCTGCTAGTTATTTGCAATAAGCTTGTGAGTTCATTTTGACTAATGTTAAGCTACGATTTTTGGCACTTCCACCATCCAAATTTGCTAGCCTCTTCGGTGCTGTGCATTGCCCTTTTCTCACAATGAGAGTTGGTGCATACTTCGCCAGTACATCCAAAACCCGTGGGAGGACTTCCTCTTGTTCTCCTACACATAAGCCCATACATCTTCCTCAAAACAGTCACCATACCTACCTACCACAGCATTTCCATAGCTGTTCCGAGATATATTGCCATGCAACTTCCATTTTTACATTACATGACTTGTAGCCATTTATCATTTATATATTGCTTTGCATGATTCTATACAGCTGATGTGTGGTTTACCCATGTTACGCAAGATCATTGCACATCCTGCTACACTTGCAGAGGCATACAGTTTTATACATCTTGTTTTGTTCATTATGAGTTATTTGTACCAAAAAGTTTGTCATCATATTAGAGTGTTGCCCCTGCTAGAAAAGAGCCATGGAGGCCATCGAAAAGAGAAACATAAAAAGAAAAAAAAAAGAGAAAAAAAGGAAAGAAAAAAAAAAGAATAAAGAAAAGGGGGGCAACACTACTATCCTTCATCATTTGTGCTCATGTTTAGCACCTATGCTCCATTTGAGAGAGTTTTCATGTTTTACTAGTATAACTATGTGTGGAATTTACACTATAAAACTTGGGTTGTATATTCCAATGATGAGCTTCCTCAAAAGTGCTCTAGGTCTTCGTGAGCAACCGAGTTGGATGCACCCCCACTAGTTCCATTGGAGAGCTTTCATACACATATAGCTCTATGTGAATCCGTTGCATGGCAATCACTACTCCTTGCATAGCTTCGATTATAAGATTTCCTCTTGTCTAATGATCACTTATAGCTTTGTGAGACTTTCTTCCATTGGCCTTCCAAACCCCCATTAATGTTCTCTTTGCCATAAAATCATGGTGCTAATACTAAATGCTTACGCTCACCGGTTGAGTAGGATTCGAAATAGTTGATTCATGACGTTTGTGTTTACTTTTACTTGACTGGATCCTTCTCTATGTTGTGAAAAATTGCTTGATGCTTGGAATTGAAGGATAGAACTCCTACACTGAATACTTAAAACATGTATAATGAACCTTGTACGGTTTCATGTCTTTAGAGCAATCATTCGTGAAAACTTTTAACTTGTTTAACTATCTTGCTTTATTATCTCTTATTTAATATCAATTATAGACATTTGCTTTGAATGATTTGATCTCAGCTCATGTGCCTTACAATACTATTTGATCAAAATTATGATGGTAGCATGTCACTTCAAAAATTATTTTGTTTTATCGTTTACCTACTCGAGGACGAGTAGGAACTAAGCTTGGGGATGCTTGATACGTCTCAAACGTACGTATAATTTTTGATGTTCCATGAATGTTTTATATCAATTGCCACATGTTTTATATGCACTTTATATCATATTATGACATTTATTGGACTAACCTACTAATAGTTGCCAAAGTGCACAATGTTCTTGTTTTACACTTTAATGTGTAGGAATTATCAAAATTGGGCAAAGTAAACCTTGTTGGAGTCGAATTTGGACTTTTCTGAAATCTGTCTGAAAACTATTTTCGAAGATGGACCTGTTTCGGCCCGAAGATGACGTCAAATGGAAAAAGTCTAGTCGTGCAAATTGCACGGAATTTTCCGCCGCACGATCTAGTCAAAAGATTCGCCTCCATCGGAGTTCGGATGCGGCCTGTGCGGGCCCGACAAGTCGGTTCGGCCAGGGAAAACCTAGGCCGCGCCGAGGGGTTGTGTGACCGCCTCGTGCACTCCCTGACGCCGCCCTTTGGACCATATATGGCCCCCGCGGAGAAAACCCTAACGCCAGAAGGATTTCGCAAAATACGACTCCGACCTCCGCCGCCATCCAGAACAAGTTTCGGGGGACAGAAGTCTCTGTTCCGGCACCCTGCCGGGACGGGGAAGTGCCCCCGGAGCCATCTCCATCGACGCCACCGCCTCCATCATCGCCGTTGCTGCTCCCATGATGAGGAGGGAGTATTTCTTCATTGGGGCTGAGGGCTCATGCCGGTAGCTATGTGGTTTATCTCTCTCTCCCATGATGTGATCTATATGTGATCATGAGCTTTGTAATCTAGTTGAATTCATTGATGTTACTCTTCATTATATTATGAATATGCTACTCAAGTAGTTTTATTAATGTAATCTCCGGAGTCACCTTTGTCCCATGGTGCGAAGTTGACAGTGCGCGTGCCGTGTGTGACTCTTTGGATTAAAGATTATGGGAATACTTGCCATGAGTTGTTCTTTGTGTTGGATGTCTCTATGATATTGTGGCGTTTGTTTAGTACTAATTTGGGGCGCTCATAGTGACAGCACGGGGAGCCCTAGAGGTGGAATACAGAGTTGAGGCGTGCTTTTATAGCCCTACGCAGTGGATTGGTGTTCGTTATCCAACGGGAGAGTAGTTCGGGGTAGCATAGTGAAGAGGTAGTATTTATGCATTCAATTATATTATTATTGTTGAGAGTGTCCACTAGTGAAAGTATGATCCCTAGGCCTTATTTCCAAGCATTGAAACACCGTTTACTCTCATTTTGTCTCATGTTTGTTTGCTGCCATTTTTATTTCAGATTGCAATTACCACTTATAATCATCCATATCACTTGTATTTTAATATCTCTTCGCTGAACTAGTGCACCTATACACCTGACAAGTGTATTGGGTGTGTTGGGGACACAAGAGACTTCTTGTATCTTAATTGCAGGGTTGCTTGAGAGGGATATCTTTGACCTCTATCTCCCTGAGTTCGATAAACCTTGGGTTATTCACTTAAGGGAAACTTGCTGCTGTTCTACAAACCTCTGCACTTGGAGGCCCAACACTGTCTACAAGAATAGAAGCGTGCGTAGACATCAAGCTCTTTTCTGGCGCCGTTGCCGGGGAGGTAAGGTAAAAGGTACTCACATCCTCCGTGTACTAAGCTATTTTCTAGCACTGTTGCTGACGTGTGAGTGCTCGAAGGTATTTCCTTTAGATTCTGTAATTATATCTTTTTGTTTCTTGTTTTTATTTCACTAGTTAGGCTTAATGGAAAACAACAAAAAATTTAGAGAGTTATATGAAATTTATCTTGAGTTAGGACATGATGTTTTTGAAGAGAAAATTAAAAAACCTATGGAAAATTATTTGCATGATGGTAGCAATGTTATTACTATAAATTCTTTCAACACCATTATTGCTAATGCTATGCAAAGCTCTAAGCTTGGGGAGGTTGAGGTTTTTGAAAATCCTTTGGCTACAAATGATTATATATTTGAGACCTCTCCTCCTAGTGAAGTTTTTGAAAATCCTTTTGCTACTGATGATTATAATGATTGTGATATTTTCAGTCCACCTACTATTGAGGATATAGTTTATGTTGATTATGATATGCCTCCTATATATGATGTTTACAATGATGAATATGATATTTTTAGTCCATCTACTATTGAGGATAAAATTCATTATGATTATTCTATGCCTCCAATTTATGATGATTATAATGATGGATGTGATACTTTTACTCCCACTATTACTAATGAAACTGTTTATGCTTATGTGGAGAGTAATGATACTTTTATGCATGTGGATCATGATAAGAATGCTTTATGTGATAGCTATATTGTTGAGTTTATTCATGATGCCACTGAAAATTATTTTGAGAGAGGAAAATATGGGTATAGAAATCTTCATGTTACTAAATTTCTTCTCTTTATGATGAATGTTTTGAGCTTTCTCTTGATTTGCTTTTATTTGCTGGGTACTTTAAGACCTACTGATCCTTATGAGAGAGGGAGACATGATTTCATATATCACAATAATATTAAGTCTCCTCTCTTTATGTTGAAATTTTTGAAGTTACACTTGTTTTGCCTTCCTATGCTAGTCACTTTGTTCTTCATTGACTTGTTTTCTTACAAGGCTCCTTTGCATAGGAAGTGTGTTAGATTTAAACATGTTTTATATATGCTTCTTGATGCTCTCTTTTATGTTTCAACTCTCATCTTTATGTGAGCATCAGAAAAACCACTATGCCTAGCTAAAAGGTGTTAAAGAAAAGCGCTTATGGGAGGCAACCCATTATTTTATTTCTGCATTTTTTCTTTATTTGAGTCAAGGTTTTGTTCACTTCTGTAACATCTCCTTTGTATCTTTACTTTATCGCATTGTTGTGCCAGAAGAGTTTCTAATGATAAGATTTCTGCTGTTCACCGTATTAATTCTCTAAAATTACCAGAATGTGAATTAAATCTGAACAAATTTGTGCGTAATCCCGATATATGTATGCATCTTTTGTTAGTTCAAAGTTTTTCGATCTGAGCAACGTAAGTGCCTCGAAAAAATTCATCTTTACGGACTGTTCTGCTTTAGGCAGATTCTTTCTTTTATTTTGCATTGTCTCTTTTACTAGTGTTAGGTGGAATTCTTTTTTGGATGGAAGAGCTTCACATAACATCAGTGGCAGTAGTTAATGTTTAAAGTAATGGTCATGTTTGCGTCCTTACAGAACATGTGAGTTTTTGATTGTGCACTAACCCTCTAATGAGAATTACTTTGAGTTTGGTGTGGCGGAAGTTTTCAAGAGTCAAGAGAGAAGAGTGATATAATAGGATCGAGAAGAGTGAAGAGCTTAAGCTTGGGGAGGCTCACATGGATCTCCCAGCATATTTCAAGAAGACTCAAGCCTCTAAGCTTGGGGATGCCCAAGGCATCCCCTTCATCATTTGTGCTCATGCTTAGCACATATGCTCCATTTGAGATAGTTTTCATGTTTTACTAGTATAACTATGTGGGGAATTTACACTATAGAATTTGGGTTGTATATTCCAATGATGAGCTTCCTCAAAAGTGCTCTAGGTCTTCGTGAGCAACCGAGTTGGATGCACCCCCACTAGTTTCATTGGAGAGCTTTCATACACATATAGCTCTATGTGCATCCGTTGCATGGCAATCACTACTCCTTGCATAGCTTCGATTATAAGACTTCCTCTTGTCTAATGATCACTTATAGCTTTGTGAGACTTTCTTCCATTGGCCTTCCAAACTCCCATTAATGTTCTCTTTGCCATAAAATCCTGGTGCCAATAATAAATGCTTACGCCCACGGTTGAGTAGGCTTCGAAACAGTTGATTCATGACGTTCGTGTTTACTTTTACTTGACTGGATCCTTCTCTATGTTGTGAAAAATTGCTTGATGCTTGGAATTGAAGGATAGAACTCCTACACTGAATACTTAAAACATCTATAATGAACCTTGTACGGTTTCATGTCTTTAAAGCAATCATTCATGAAAACTTTTAACTTGTTTAACTATCTTGCTTTATTATCTCTTATTTAATATCAATTCTAGACATTTGCTTTGAATGATTTGATCTCAGCTCATGTGCCTTACAATACTATTTGATCAAGATTATGATGGTAGCATGTCACTTCAAAAATTATTTTGTTTTATCGTTTATCTACTCGAGGACGAGTAGGAACTAAGCTTGGGGATGCTTGAAACGTCTCACACGTATCTATAATTTTTGATGTTCCATGCATGTATTATATCAATTGCCACATGTTTTATATGCACTTTATATCATATTATGACATTTATTGGACTAACCTACTAATAGTTGCCAAAGTGCACAATGTTCTTGTTTTACACTTTAATGTGTAGGAATTATCAAAATTGGGCAAAGGAAACCTTGTTGGAGTCGAATTTGGACTTTTCTGAAATCTGTCTGAAAACTATTTTCGAAGATGGACCCGTTTCGGCACGAAGATGACGTCAAATGGAAAAAGTCTAGTCGCGAAAGTTGCAGGGAATGTTCCACCGCACGATCTAGACAAAATATTCGCCTCCATCAAAGTTCGGATGAGGCATGTGCGGGCCCGATAAGTCGGCTCGGCCAGGGAAAACCTAGGCCGCGCCGAGGGGTTGTGTGACCGCCTCGTGCACTCCCTGACGCCGCCCTTTGGACCATATATGACACCCGCGGAGAAAACCCTAACGCCAAAAGGATTTCACAAAATACGACTCCGAGCTCCGCCGCCATCCAGAACAAGTTTCGGGGGACAGAAGTCTCTGTTCCGGCACCCTGCCGGGACGGGGAAGTGCCCCCGGAGCCATCTCCATCGACGCCACCGCCTCCATCATCTCCGTTGCTGCCTCCCATGATGAGGAGGAGTAGTTCTTCATCGGGGCTGAGGGCTCATGCCGGTAGCTATGTGGTTTATCTCTCTCTCCCATGATGTGGTTTCGGGGGATAGAAGTCTCTTTTTTGGATGGAAGAGCTTCACATAACATCAGTGGCAGTAGTTAATGTTTAAAGTAATGTTCATGTTTGCGTCCTTACATTACATGTGAGTTTTTGATTGTGCACTAACCCTCTAATGAGAATTACTTTGAGTTTGGTGTGGCGGAAGTTTTCAAGGGTCAAGAGAGAAGAGTGATATAATAGGATCGAGAAGAGTGAAGAGCTTTGTCCCATGGTGCGAAGTTGACAGTGCGCGTGCCGTGTGTGACTCTTTGGATTAAAGATTATGGGAATACTTGCCATGAGTTGTTCTTTGTGTTGGATGTCTCTATGATATTGTGGCGTTTGTTAGTACTAATTTGGGGCGCTCATAGTGACAGCGCGGGGTGCCCTAGAGGTGGAATACAGATTTGAGGCGTGCTTTTATAGCCCTACGCAGTGGATTGGTGTTCGTTATCCAACGGGAGAGTAGTTCGGGGTAGCATAGTGAAGAGGTAGTATTTATGTATTCAATTATATTATTATTGTTGAGAGTGTCCACTAGTGAAAGTATGATCCCTAGACCTTATTTCAAGCATTGAAACACCGTTTACTCTCATTTTGTCTCATGTTTGCTTGCTGCCATTTTTATTTCAGATTGCAATTACCACTTATAATCATCCATATCACTTGTATTTTAATATGTGTATTGGGTGTGTTGGGGACACAAGAGACTTCTTGTATCTTCATTGCAGGGTTGCTTGAGAGGGATATCTCTGACCTTTATCTCCCTGAGTTCGATAAACCTTGGGTTATTCACTTAAGGGAAACTTGCTGCTGTTCTACAAACCTCTGCACTTGGAGGCCCAACACTGTCTACAAGAATAGAAGCGTGTGTAGACATCAGTATCCCGCTAGCCCTTTTTGATACTGCAAAACATGAATGCAAAGCACCTCTGAAGTTCAAGTGGAGACTAAAACAAAGATATCAAAGATAGAAGCATCACAACAATACATCAGTTAATAGTATTTTTGGGACAAATCACATTACACTAAGAATGACATCTATTCTCTCAAAGAAGTGCTCAAGGAAGAGATGATGACTCTACATAAAAGTAAAAGACTGGCCCTTCGCAGAGGGAAGTAGAGATTAACATGTGCTAGAGCTTTTTATTTTTTAAACAGAAGAAAAATTGTTTTGGGAGGTGATTGTTCTTGTCAACGAATGGTAATAGTGAAATTGTTAACTTCCATGCTAAACAAGTCTTGAGAGCGGTTCCGAAATTACTATATATATATGTTAACACTCCTCCCAACCTTTTCTCATGCAAACCATGGCTAACCGAATTCACGGGTGCCTGCCAACAATCACTTGTCCGTGGAGGAGTGTCTATTTTATTATTTTATTTATTACAATGGTCTAACCAGCTCTTTGCAATATTAGTGACGAGCAGATGAAGCATGCAAGTCAAGGTAAACTTTATTTAGCATGGAAGTTAACAACCCCTTACTACTACTTCCTCATGAGCTAAAAACAGTGGCACTAAATAAGAAATAGTTGAAGGTTTTAAAGGTAGCACATGCAAATTTACTTGGAATGGTTTATAAATACCACATATAGGAATTTATGGTGGACTCTTCTGGAATACTTGGTTCAAGGATTTTGGATGCACGAGCAGCATTCCCGCTCAGTACAGTGGAGGCTAGCAATAGACTGGGAAGCGACAACTAAGAGAGCAATAACTGTCATAATCATGCTTTGCGACAAAACAATATTAAACGAGGCATAAAAGTTATATTAAAACTCTGAGGCAAAAAGTTTATCGAGGCAAGAAGACTTTTCTTTTTAGTCATAACATGTGTAAACATGTGACAAGTTAATCCAAATCGAATTATTCAGAGGAGGATACCACAACACCATACCGAATTACGAATAAAGCAATGCATGTTATTTCTTACATAACAAATTATCCACCCTTAGATGGTTGGGACTAATCATAAGAAAATATGAATAGACGGAGTACCAAGTAAACATTACTAGCACAACTATCTATCAAGACAAGCCAAAGCATGACCATACAGATAAATATATGTACAAAACAAATAGAGTTCATACTAGCCCCTTTTATCACGTCCTTTTCACCATATATCGTCATTATTGCTTTTCACTTGCACGGCCGAATGATACAAAAATAAAGATCAGGCCCAAGCGGTGCTGTGGATGTGAACTGACCTCTGCATCAACTATACAAAATAAAAGAAGAAGGGCAAATATTTTTTTGGTTTTTCAAAATGAATCAATAACAAAGAAACAAATAACCAAGGAAAATGTTTTTGGGTTTTAGTAATAGTATGAAAAGAACAAAAAGAAGAAACTAATAAACCAGAAAGAAATAAAGAAAGAAAATAAAGGAAACATTTTTGGGTTTTTGATTATTAACATGAAACAAAAGCAAGAAAGAAAACAAATCAAGAAGGATAAACATGGATATACAAAGCATCAACGAACAAACCGATAAGAATATGAAAATGAGTGGTGTCGGTGAGAATACGTACTCCCCCAAGCTTAGGCTTTTGGCCTAAGTTGGGACTCGGTGGTAGTGATACGTCTCAAACGTATCTATAATTTTTGATGTTCCATGCATGTTTTATATCAACTGCCACATGTTTTATATGCACTTTATATCATATTATGACATTTATTGGACTAACCTATTAACAAGATGCCACAGTGCCAGTTTCTGTTTATTATGTCTGTGCATTGCAGAAAAGGTCCAAAATTGAAAGTGCTCAGAAAAATCTGAAAAAATTACAGAAATTCTAAAACGCCAGAAGACTCTGGGAGCCAGAAGGACAAGTCTGGGGGAGGCCCACAGCCTCCACACGCCCCCTGGGCGCGTTTGGGCCTTGGCCGCCCCCAGGGGTGGTGTCGCCGCCTCGGTCACCTCCTCGCGATGCCCTTTGGGCTATATATTGCCCCTGACCTAAAACTCACGGAATAATCGACGATTTCTCCAGAAGAGTTCCGTAGCTCCGCCGCCACCAAAAACCCTAATTCGGAGGACAGAAGTCTCTGTTTCGGCACCTGCCGGGACGGGGAATTGCCCCCGGAGCCATCTCCATCGACGCCACCGCCTCCATCATCGTCGTTGCTGCCTCCCATGATGAGGAGGGAGTAGTTCTTCATCGGGGCTGAGGGCTCTACCGGTAGCTATGTGGTTTATCTCTCTCTCCCATGGTGTGATTTTATGTGATCATGAGCTTTGTAATCTAGTTGAATCCATAGATGTTACTCTTCATTATCTTATATGCTACTCAAGTGGTTTTATTAATGTAATCTCCGGAGTCACCTTTGTCCCACGGTGCGAAGTTGACAGTGTGCGCCCCGTGTGTGGCTCTTAGGCTAAAGATAACAGGAATACTTATCATGAGTTATTATTTGCGTTGGATGTCTCTATGAAATTGCGGTGTTTGTCTAGTACCTTTAGGGCGCTCAAGTTGACAGTGTGGGGTTAACTAGATGGAATGCGACTTTAAGGGTGCTGTTATAGCCCTACGCAGTGGATTGGTGTTCGTTATCCAACGAGAGAATAACTCAGAGTAGCATAGTGAAGAGGAAATATCTATGTATTCAATTATATTATTATTGTTGAGAGTGTCCACTAGTGAAAGTATGATCCCTAGGCCTTGTTTCTAAGCATTGAAACACCGTTTACAACCAGTTCTGCTACATGTTTGCTTGCTGCCATTTTTATTTCAGATTGCAATTACCACTTATAATCATCCATATCACTTGTATTTTAATATCTCTTCGCCGAACTAGTGCACCTATACATCTGACAAGTGTATTAGGTGTGTTGGGGACACAAGAGACTTCTTGTATCTTAATTGCAGGGTTGCTTGAGAGGGATATCTTTGACCTCTCTCCCTGAGTTCGATAAACCTTGGGTGATTCACTTAAGGAAACTTGCTGCTGTTCTACAAACCTCTGCACTTGGAGGCCCAACACTGTCTACAAGAATAGAAGCGTGCGTAGACATCAAGCTATTTTCTGGCGCCGTTGCCGGGGAGGTAAGGTAAAAGGTACTCACATCCTCCAGCTACTTAGCTATTTTCTAGCACTGTTGCTGACGTGTGAGTGCTCGAAGGTATTTCCTTTAGATTCTGCAATTATATCTTTTTGTTTCTTGTTTTTATTTCACTAGTTAGGCTTAATGGAAAACAACAAAAAAATTAGAGATCTTTATGAAATTTATCTTGAATTAGGACATGATGCTTTTGAAGAGAAAATTAAAAAACCTATGGAAAATTATTTGCATGATGGTAGCAATGTTATTACTATAAATGCTTTGAACACCATTATTGCTAATGCTATGGAAAAGTCTAAGCTTGGGGAAGCTGGTTTTGATGAATATGATATTTTTAGTCCCCCAAGTTTTGAGGAGAAAATTTTCTTTGATGATACTTTGCCTCCAATTTATGATGATTATAATGATAGTGGTATTTTGGTGCCACCTACTATGGAGGATAAAGTTTATTATGATTATACTATGCCTGCAATTTATGATGATTACAATGATGGTTGTGATAGTTTTACTCCCACTATTACTAATGAAATTATTATGCTTATGTGGAGAGTAATGATACTTTTATGCATGTGGATCATGATAAGAATGCTTTATGTGATAGCTATATTGTTGAGTTTATTCATGATGCCACTGAAAATTATTTTGAGAGAGGAAATATGGTTATAGAAATCTTCATGTTACTAAATTTCTTCTCTTTATGATGAAGGTTTTGAGCTTTCTCTTGATTTGCTTTTATTTGAGGTACTTTAAGACCTACTGGTCATTATGAGAGAGGGAGACACGGTTTCATATATCTCAATAATATTAAGTCTCTCTCTTTATGTTGAAATTTTGAAGTTGCACTTGTTTTGCCTTCCTATGCTAGTCACTTTGTGTTTATTGATTTATTTTCTTACAAGATTCCTTTGCATAGGAAGTGGGTTAGACTTAAATGTGTTTGATATTTGCTTCTTGATGCTCTTTCATATTCAACTCTTATACATATGAGAGCATCATCAAAATTATCATGCCTAGCTAAAAGGCTTTAAAGAAAAGCGCTTATGGGAGCAACCCATTATTTTTATTTCTGCAATTTTTTTTTATTGAGTCAAGGGTGTTTACTTCTGTAGCAACTCCTTTGTATCTTTATTTTCTCGCATTGTTGTGCCAAGAGTAGCCTCTAATGTTAAGATGATGCTTAATTTTGATTGCTGCGCAGAAACAGATTTTTGCTGTTCACTGTACGAAATTCTAAAATCACCAGATTGTTAATTAAATCTGAAAATTTTTGTGCGTAATCTTTATGAATGTCTGAATCTTTCATTAGTTCAAAGTTTTTCGATCTGAGCGTCGTAAGTGCCTCGAAAAAATTCGTCTTTGCGGACTGTTCTGTTTTAGACAGATTATGCCTTTTTATTTTGCATTCTCTCTTTTACTAGTGTTGAGTGAAATTCTTTTTTGGGTGGAAGAGCTTCACATAACATCAGTGGCAGTAGCTAATGTTTAAAGTAACAAGTCATATTGCGTCTTTATAGAACATGTGAGTTTTTGATTATGCACTAACCCTCTAATGAGATTTGCTTTGAGTTTGGTGTGACGGAAGTTTTCAAGGGTCAAGAGGAAGAGTGATATAATAGGATGGAGAAGAGTGAAGAGCTTAAGCTTGGGGAGGCTCCCATGGATCTCCCCAGCATATTTCAAGAAGACTCAAGCGTCTAAGCTTGGGGATGCCCAAGGCATCCCCTTCTTCATCGGCAAAATTATCAGGTCATCTCTAGTGAAACTATATTTTAATTCTTTCACATCATATGTGCTTTCTTGGAGCGTCTGTGTGCTTTTATTTTCAGTATTGTACTTTTATTTTTGCAATAAGCTTGATCACAACATTCTTGATTGGGAGAGAGACACGCTCCGCTTTTTCTTGGAATACTCTTGTTCTTCACTTATATCTGTTGAGTATTCAATTTTCGCGCTGTTTAGCTTCTAGCTCTTGGTTTTCATGTACCTCTTGTCAGAGCTATTAGTTCTTTTGTAGAAAGTACTCTCTTGCTTCACTTATATTTGTTTGGAGAGTTGCTTGGTTAATATGTTGGTTCAGAAAATGTTGCGTGTGGTAGTGGTATAATGAAAACTTGCATAATCTTGTAGATCATTGAACTTTGATAACCTGATTCCTTGCAAACGTTTTGAGGTATTAAGTAATAGATGGTAAAGCTTGCTGGTTAATTAAGTTAAAATCATTAGTGGATTATTGTCTTTAAGCTTGTACCGTACTACAAACTACTAAAATTGTTGAAGGTGTAGTTGGACTTGATAGCTTTCCATGTCTGAAAAGTGGTTCGTAATAACTAGGTTGTGTGTGAAGGTCGAGGGATCTAACGGGGTACTTGTGCCGCCGTGAACGGCCCTCCTTGGGGTAAATGTTAACCATGCGCTTAATGTTGAACCTGCTAGTTGTTTGCAATAAACTTGTGAGTTCTTTTTGACTAATGTTAAGCTACGGTTTTGGCACTTCCACCATCCAAATTTGCTAGCCTCTTCGGTGCTGTGCATTGCCCTTTTCTCACATTGAGAGTTGTGCATTTCGCCAGTACATCCAAAACCCGTGGGAGGACTTCCTCTTGTTCTCCTACACATAAACCCATACATCTTCCTCAAAACAGCCACCATACCTACCACAGCATTTCCATAGCTGTTCCGAGATATATTGCCATGCAACTTCCATTTTACATGACTTGTTGTCATTTATCATTTATATATTGCTTTGCATGATTCTATACAGCTGATGTGTGGTTTACCCATGTTACGCTAGATCATTGCACATCCTGCTACACTGGCAGAGGCATACAGTTTTATACATCATGTTTTGTTCATTATGAGTTATTTGTACCAAAAAGTTTGTAATCATATTAGAGTGTTGCCCCTGCTAGAAAAGAGCCATGGAGGCCATCGAAAAGAGAAACAGAAAAAGAAAAAAAGAAAAAAAAAAGAAAAAAAAGAAAAAAAAAGAATAAAAAAGGGGGGCAACACTACTATCCTTTATCAAAGTTGTGCTCATGTTTAGCACTTGCAGTATTCATAGTCATCATTTGTGCTCATGTTTAGCACCTATGCTCCATTTGAGAGAGTTTTCATGCTTTACTAGTATAACTATGTGGGGAATATTACGTTATAGAACTTGGGTTGTATATTCCAATGATGAGCTTCCTCAAAAGTGCTATAGGTCTTCGTGAGCAACCGAGTTGGATGCACCCCCACTAGTTCCATTGGAGAGCTTTCATACACATATAGCTCTATGTGCATCCGTTGCATGGCAATCACTACTCCTTGCATAGCTTCGATTATAAGACTTCCTCTTGTCTAATGATCACTTATAGCTTTGTGAGACTTTCTTCCATTGGCCTTCCAAACCCCCATTAACGTTCTCTTTGCCATAACATCCTGGTGCCAATACTAAATGCTTACGCTCACCGGTTGAGTAGACCTCGAAACAGTGGATTCATGACGTTCATGTTTACTTTTACTTGACTGGATCCGTTCTCTATGTTATGAAAAATTGCTTGATGCTTGGAATTGAAGGATAGAACTCCTACACTGGATACTTAAAACATCTATAATGAACCTTGTACGGTTTCATGTCTTAAAGGCCGTCATTCATGAAAACTTTTAGCTTGTTTAACTATCTTGCTTTATTATCTCTTATTTAATATCAATTATAGACATTTGCTTTGAATGATTTGATCTCAGCTCACTTGCCATTACATCACTATTAGATCAAGATTATGTTGGTAGCATGTCACTCAAAAATTATATTGTTTTATCGTTTACCTACTCGAGGACGAGTAGGAACTAAGCTTGGGGATGCTGATACGTCTCAAACGTATCTATAATTTTTGATGTTCCATGCATGTTTTATATCAATTGCCACATGTTTTATATGCACTTTATATCATATTATGACATTTATTGGACTAACCTATTAACAAGATGCCACAGTGCCAGTTTCTGTTTATTATGTCTGTGCATTGCAGAAAAGGTCCAAAATTCAAAGTGCTCAGAAAAATCTGAAAAAATTACGGAGATTCTAAAACGCCAGAAGACTCGGGAGCCTGAAGGACAAGTCTGGGGGAGGCCCACAGCCTCCACACGCCCCCTGGGCGCGTTTGGGCCTTGGCCGCCCCCAGGGGTGGTGTCGCCGCCTCGGTCACCTCCTCGCGATGCCCTTTGGGCTATATATTGCCCCTGACCTAAAACTCACGGAATAATCGACGATTTCCAGAAGAGTTCCGTAGCTCCGCCGCCACCAAAAACCCTAATTCGGAGGACAGAAGTCTCTGTTTCGGCACCCTGCCGGGACGGGGAATTGCCCCCGGAGCCATCTCCATCGACGCCACCGCCTCCATCATCGTCGTTGCTGCCTCCCATGATGAGGAGGGAGTAGTTCTTCATCGGGGCTGAGGGCTCTACCGGTAGCTATGTGGTTTATCTCTCTCTCCCATGGTGTGATCTTTATGTGATCATGAGCTTTGTAATCTAGTTGAATCCATAGATGTTACTCTTCATTATCTTATGTGCTACTTGAGTGGTTTTATTCATGTAAACTCCGGAGTCACCTTTGTCCCACGGTGCGAAGTTGACAGTGTGCGCACCGTGTGTGGCTCTTAGGCTAAAGATTACAGGAATACTTATCATGAGTTATTATTTGTGTTGGATGTCTCTATGAAATTGCGGTGTTTGTCTAGTACTATTTAGGGCGCTCAAGTTGACAGTGTGGGGTTCCCTAGATGTGGAATGCGACTTTAAGGTGTGCTGTTATAGCCCTACGCAGTGGATTGGTGTTCGTTATCCTACGAGAGAATAATTCAGAGTAGCGTAGTGAAGAGAAATATCTATGTATTCAATTATATTATTATTGTTGAGAGTGTCCACTAGTGAAAGTATGATCCCTAGGCCTTGTTTCTAAGCATTGAAACACCGTTTACAACCAGTTCTGCTACATGTTTGCTTGCTGCCATTTTTATTTCATATTGCAATTACCACTTATAATCGTCCATATCACTTGTATTTTAATATCTCTTCGCCGAACTAGTGCACCTATACATCTGACAAGTGTATTAGGTGTGTTGGGGACACAAGAGACTTCTTGTATCTTAATTGCAGGGTTGCTTGAGAGGGATATCTTTGAGCTCTATCTCCCTGAGTTCGATAAACCTTGGGTGATTCACTTAAGGGAAACTTGCTGCTGTTCTACAAACCTCTACACTTGGAGGCCCAACACTGTCTACAAGAATAGAAGCGTGCGTAGACATCAGGTATCGTCCCCAGGGGTTTCACCCTGGCACATCATCTATCTGTTGGGACTACGAAGACGCCCCCCCGTCCTGGTGCTGATATGAGGAGCTACCTCCGTAATGGTGCGAGGTATACTCCCCTGCACTCGTGTCGTATTGCTGCTGCTCCCTGCTAGCCTCTGCGTGGAAGTTAGAATCTCCAAGATATACGTCCAACTCGTGCACAGAGAACGACCATGCCTTCCTGCTGACATAGTTAAACAAACAAGTTTCTAGCAGTGGAACCTCCCGCACAATGTCGTTAGCAAACAACACCTTATAGAGCATTTTCTCAGGCCGAGACCCATAAGTAACAAAATGATGAAGTTTCATAACATCTAAGTCAAGCCTCTCGACCGGAAGCTCAGTGTCTGAAGGGTCAGGATCCCGACCAGATGCAGCAAGGATGCGCGAGGCAATGGTACCTCCATAAATGGGTCTCCTGACATGGTTAGTAGCAAGGTGGCGAGCAATCAAAGCACGACTAAATTTCTTATCTTTATTAATTGCAGCGGCAAGGATAGCAAGGTGAAGATTAGTAATGTTGCTAGTATTATCTCTAGCAATAACTCCTCTAGCAAGATAATAGGCAAAATATCTAATAACTGGAAACTGGATGCTAGCGCTCCGGATCTTACCTCGCTGCACGGAGCGGTCATCCTCATTACATAGTTCTTTGTAAATATTCCACAGATAAGGTGGCTGCTCCTGAAATTTCATGGTTGTCCCCTTATGGGAAACACCTAAAATGCCGCTAAACTTTTTAAGAGACATTTTGCAGGGTTCATTATAAAGTTTAAATTCAATAGAAGGTTGGAATTGAGAGTTGTTAAATTTAAAACTTTGAACAAATATTCTTGGGAGGTTCTCAAATTGTGGCTGCTCCATTGCCACAAAATTTTCCAACCCTGCATTAGAGATTAGTTTATTGAAATCATCTAATATACCTGCATCTTTCATAAAATCACGGCAAGGGTAGACCGTTGGGTGCACAGAATCTTCATGATTTGTGAAGTCGGGTGCTATCAAGTCTTCATTGTAGGATTTCCTAAATTGAGGACCAGTCCCCGAAGACCTCGTCACCCTAGAAGATGAGGATTGTCTCCTCTCAAACACCTCTCGAAAAGTGTGTTTATCCATCCTTCTATTCTGATTTTTTTTAACAAACCTCATAAAAATTGATTTTGGAGCACATAAATCATGGACAATACTAAAGGAACTATAAGAGAGCTAAGCCATGCATCAAAACTAGTTAACAAACCCTAAAACAAGCATGCAAGCTCACTAAATAAGTCACCTACAGCAGCAAAATACACAAGGTATACAAAACCATTCAAAATTTTGATTGGATAATAGGAGGAGCTACATACCGGAGAGCAAATGATCCAAATCTCAGCTGAAAAGATGGGCTGAGCAAGTAGATCGAAAATTTCGAGCAAGAACAACAAGAACATGAGTTTGGGCAATGGGGGAGTGAAATGTCGGGAGAGAGAAAGAATGGGGAGGAAGCTCACCATGTGGGGGCCTGGTGGGCCCCAGGTGCCACCCAAGCGCGGCCAAGACTGGGCCGCGCCCAGGGGTCGTCTGCCTACATGGTGGGTCCCCCTGGGCAGCCTCTGGTGCTGCAGGGTCCATTTTAAAAATAAAAATTTGCAGAATTTTTTGAGGAATTTTTTACAACTTTTATTTTCGGACTTTTTCAGGATTATAAAAATGACTTAAAATTTCAGAAATGAGTTTTTGAAAAGTGCAAAACTAACCAAATAATAAAATTACAGAACTACTAAAATGAGTAACTGAACAAAAATAAAATGGAAGTCATTATAACCATCTATGGCGGAGAGATTGCTGGATGCGCGTCCTCCCCAAAAATTCCTCATTGAACTTGTGATGGATCCTCCACCAAAATGAATGTGGGTCGGAATAGCCTCCGTCGCGACCATCTAGGCAAGCCAACCATGTCTTGCACAGCAGCTCATCCTCACTAACCGAGTACCATAGATATTGAGCTTCAATTCAACGACATGATTATGGATGCTAAAAACAGGTCAGGCAACAACTTTTTCAAGATTGCGATGATGGCTGGCTGCTGGAGTTTGTGGAATCACAGAAACAAGATCATATTTGATAATGAGAAGAGGAGTATGAACACCTGTTCGGTTTTCTTCAAAGCATCCATAGAAGATATTAGACATAGGGTTAAACCCAGTCTGAAGGAGGGCATACAAGCATGGATAGATAGTTTGTAATCTCTTTTTTAGAAGTTTTGACAGTATGTAAATATTTATTTTTTCATATATATTTTTTTTTGACGCTGTGGGGGTCTTCCCCACAGTATGGCGCGTCAAAAAAAAACTAACCGAGTACCGATTGGTCTTTGTCAGATCTACAATTTTTCTAAATTACGCATCGGCTATAAAAATTTCTACATTCTAAATTCTAGATCAATCAATGTGAACGGAGAACATACCTGTGGAGGAGCAGCCACCACTGGAACGTCTCCGGTAGCTGTGGAACTGCCACCACAGGCGGAGGATAGAGCCGCCCGCGGCGCGAGCTTGTTCTTCTCCCCAGCGTCGCTCGATACCTCGTCCTCCTCTTCCGCAAAGGCATCCCAGTACATCTCACTCCCAGAGCACGCAGATCCGCTGCCCGAGCCATTCATGGTCCAAGCGGCGAGAGTGGAGATGTCAGGGAGTAGAGTGAAGTGGAAAGGGGATCGGAGGAGAGTGGGCGAGGGTTATGGCGTGAGCAGGGGATACGTTTTGGCTTAAAAGGGCCAATGTCCTACGTGGTGGGCCTATCCAGACATGCCTTCGAATGATGTGGAGGGTGTCCGAACATTTAGCACCGATCCATTTAAAAAAACATACAACCACATACTCCCTCTGTCCCCAATTACCCTGCGTTTTGGGATTAGTCTAAGTCAAACTTTGTAAACGTTGACTTAGTATAAATGAAAAAATATCAATATCTATGATACTAAATAAATATTATTAGAATCTTCACAAAATATACTTTTGCATTGTATACATTTCATATTGTAAAAGCTGATATTGTTTTCTAAATGATTAGTCAAAGTTTACAAAGTTTGACTTTAACTAATCTCAAAACGCCGGGTAATTTGGAACAGAGGGAGTACTAGTCTTAATGGATTCTGACGTGTGTTTCTCATTTATCGGCTGACGTGTGTTGCTCACTCCTCTATATGTAAGTAGGCCACAGTGTGTAAACACATGTTTGTTGACAAGACTAACTATTTATACTAGTCTTTTCCTGTTCTGATTCCAAGTGTGGTACCTCTGCAATGACTGCAATTATTTTGAGCGTTTTATTCTGGTTGCTTGATTAGTTTGAGAAAATGACATCTGTGGTCAGTTCTGCAGCGCCTGATATGGTCCATATCGTTTCAATGGTGGCCGACTTAGCATTCGTGGGTTGGCAAGTGTACACGGTCATGTAGTGGAAATGACGGTATTATTCTTATTGCATACACGAAAACCAAGATAATATGGCAATCTACTTCTGAGATGCAAACTTGTCCGACATCTGACATGAGATCGTCATGGAGGATATAAGAGAACTTGCTGGGGAATGAATCAATCAAATGATGGAATCTATTATATTATTAAAACAACAAACAATTAACGGTGGAGATTTGTCATGCTAAAATTAAGAAGTATAAACGGTGCAGATTTAGATATGCCAACCCGCACATGTAAACCTGGAAAAAAAGGTACGTCCAATCTACCATGTCTGTTAATATTGCACAACCTGGACTCTTTTCTAGGTTTTCCTGTTCAAATACAACTGCTAGCAATCAATCCATGCATGGCGGAGTATGACTTCTAGCAATGAATCGGCGGCGCATCACGTACTGGCGATTCGTCGTTGTAAGATCATCGCCATCGTCAGCCTACAAATTTTGTCTCAATTTTCTGTGCAATTTCTTGATAGTGGTCGCAACTCTATCCCGTTCCGTATCCTCTACTCTACCCCGTCTCTAGCCAGCGGCCGTCGTCTTAAGCCGACATCACAGGCGACCAGGCGGGTGGTTTGCCAGCGATCCAGCGGTCATCGCGCGCCTTATCGTCGTTGCATGCAAGGAGAGAAACGCCCGGCCGGCGGGCCTGCCGATTCGCTTTACAACAGCGTGACGGCAGGGCAGCGTGGCAGACTAACAGATTCCAGCTACCATCGTTGGATGGAGAGAAACGCCGGGCCGGCCGGCCGTGACAGGTATCGCCCGCCTATAGGATAGCAGTCGCAAACTCTGCCTATCAAGCCTTCCAGCAGTCGTCGTCTTTAGCGTACACAGAGGCCGGTGCGTGACTCTTCTCTGTCTAAACGAAGAAAGAAAGAGAAATAGATCTCATTGTCACCTCGATTGCATCAGGTGGAGCGCACCGTCTAAACTATTTCTGCCGGATGATTTGGGTTTAGGTGGTGTAACATCGAGAGGATACTCATGCTGGCAATGAACCTCTGCAGTAGCAGCTAGCGGGCAGGATTTGCGCCATGCCCGGCCAGAACGCTGGATCGATGGCGCTAAGAGTATTATCGCCAGGCACATGTAAGTAATCATTTTTTTTCTTTTCGATTAGATTCGTCTGCTGCTCATATTGATCAGTTCGCTGACTGTCTGGCTACCTCCAACCAAGGTCGACTAATCTGGGAAGACCAAAATGCTTCATGGTAGGATTTTTTTTTTTTGAGAATATAGTAGGAGCCTAGGAGGCAATACGTGGTAACTGATTTTGCACACCACTAATCTCACGGTTTTTTTTATATCATGGTGGTATACAGGCAAGACCCTGCAGAAGAGGGTACAGAAGTCAGCCTATCTGATCATAGAAGCACCCAGGTTTGCCCACCACATCGAGCAATAAACAAATGCATACCGGTCATGGTGCCACAACCAAAAAGAAAAACTTTGAATGCTAGGAAAGATTTGATAAGATGACATGCTTTGTTTAATTTTAAGTGACCAATCATGAAGAGGCGAATTAAATTGAAATTTGTTTCCATGTCAGAAATAATTAGGATAGAAATATTGAGAAAATAAATTTTAAGACTCTTTTGAAATATTTTTTTTCACTCCACGTGCCATCAAAATTAACATTTCTCATTGATTTTCTACAAATATTTTTCAATTTTATGTCACCGCTACATAGACATTGATATATCATTCGGAATCTATATTGGAAAAAATAATGGTCATGACATATGTTTTGTAAAAGCAGATTGAACTTTGATACAAATTGTTCCAACAAATATATTGGCATCCCACAACAGAAGATCCATTGCATTGAGGTCCACCACCTGCATGCTTGCATGATGCAAGAGGCTGGATTCGAGGTAAACTGGTATTATGGTAAGATCTCTGCATGCATGCAAGATGGAGAGCAAACGAATTAAAAATAAGCCTTTTGCCTCTTAGTAAAGAAGATTTCTTACACAGTAGGTGTTGTGATGAGCCGGGCATGAAAGGCAGTAGAAGATGTGTCCAAGGTACACAATCATATTACAAATGTTTGCATTGCTTTTGATATTCTTTGTAAGTGCTACGATTCAGCTATCTAATTCAATTGAAATTGTTTCACAGTCATACTATTTGCCATATTCGTCAATTTTTTTAAAATAATAACTGTACTCAATTTTTTCAGGTATGAATAGGTAACCTTATGCAACTATATAATATAAATAGGTACAAATACCTATTATTTATTTCTATCAGTTTTCTATTTTTGGTTGCGTAACTTTGATAAGTGTAAATTGCACGGTTCTTAGAATACTCAATACACGTTCTTTTATATTTTAGTTACTCCACTAATGATGACACTAATTTCCAAACAGTCATATTTTTGCTTGGTATGCTGCACAGAAAAAATCCTTTACTTTTAGATGGCTGAGTGGAAACTACTATGGATATATTTTTGTGAACGGAGGAGACAATGGCTTCCTACTCTTCTTGCACTACATGCTCGGAACAACAAAACTAAGCTTACTGCACCCATTCACGTAAAACAATACATCCTTTCTTTTATACTATATTTCTTCTTCACTCCTACGATTTTTAAATCATTTTAGATAATTGTCCGTGCAATACATGATACAGAATTTTAGTAGAATATGTTGGGCGGCTGAAGGTACAGTCTACTTCTTGGCTTTTCTGTTTGCTTAAAAAATTAGGTCGCTGCTCATAAAATTTTAGTTAAACAATAATTTACATGCTTATTGGTAATGCGCTCTACAATAAATATGGGAAAAGATGTGGGATATTGAGGTCCTATGATAAAATAATCAAGAATTGCACCATTTCAGAATAATTATGTTGTAGTGTTATTATATGTGCTCCATAATGGAGCACGCACACTATTTCTTAAAGTATACATACTCATTTAAAAAAACAAAATCTTATGATCGACCTTTACAAATGCGCAAATTTAATCTACGCGATTATAAGCAATTCAAATTCAAACTTAAATATTACTCCGAGGAAAAATTCTTTGTAACCGCAAATGTGGGATATTGAGGTCCTATGATAAAATAATCTACGCATTGCTTTTGATATTCTTTGTAAGCGCTTTACATATTACTCTGAGGAAAAATTCAAACTGATAATGCCCAAATAAGATCACGTGATTAACAGTGAAAATATAGTCTAAGATTTATGTCTTCTTATCATGGTAGAATATGATTGTATAAGGATACGAAATAGATACAGATACCTCATACACCCTAAGAGTCACGTGCATAGATATATGCATACAAACCCAGGGAAATATCAAAGACATATTTAATATGAGTTTCGCGGAAGTACGCAGAAAAATATTATTAAATGGATTTGTCAATTTATTTATCTATAGAGAATGTTTTCTCGAAAACCTTAAATAATTTACCCTATGTAAACACGTATATCTTGGTTTGGGTCCACTCTATCACTAATAATGAACTGAATCAGATGGTTATACAGGAGATAATGTAATTCACACCTTTGATCAATAGGTAACGTTACTAATGAATCCAACAGGTATGTCACTGATCTTTTTTTTTGTTAATTAGGCATGGAAAATTACATATTAGTGTTTGATGACAAGGTTGATGGGTTGGAGTTTGTGGAACACGTTGAGTAGAATACAAGTTGATGTGACAGTCATCTCTGGCATAATATAACTTGGTTGAATAATCAAGTTACTTGGGTTTCGTATTAATAATATTTACCAAGGTTCTATTACCAGGGAGAAACACGTGAGCACTTATGAGGCTCTACAAATCGATTATCGTTAGTTGTTTCAATATATTTACACTTCTTATTTCTGTTTTTTTAATAAGATGACATCCATAAGAAAATTAATACATCAGGGTTCAAGATAGAAATAATCTGATTGCTAGCGCGCAATTGCGCGGGCCACCAGCTAGTTCCTTGAAAATGTGAAGGTTCGACGTATATCCTCCTGAAATGGTACAAAACGCAATTTTCTGATATCCAAATTTACCGCGCTATGACAAGTAACTAGGCACCGACATCCTGAAGGAAACAGAGAATTTTGGACTGCAGAATATCAGCGGTGGATCTCACAGGAAGGAGAAGTGTTTCTACTTTCCTCAGAGACACGAGTAGCCGGTAGACATACAACCACATGGATATACTTACAGACTCTACAACACAATGCATTACATGATAATCTCCAGCATCTCCCTTCTATAAAAGTTCAAAATATATCGTTTTAAACACAATGCCAAAAATAACCTTCCGACATCTGCCACTCAAGGTTTTAAATAGCTTTGAGCTATAGTTCTTCTAGAGTATGGAAGATCCGCTATGGCAAATTTCCAGTCAAGCTATAGTAGTGTGATCGCAAAATAAAAAAAATCCAGTAGTCTAATTTGCATAGGAAGCTGCCTCGTTGATGCTGAAAACAGTGCACTTTGCCGGTAGTTGCTCTCCCAGTCGGCCCCCCAGGAGGCCAAATAGCGCCGTTTCGGCGGAAAATAGCGCCGTTTCGCGCCGGCGAACCCAATCCAAACCCAGCGCGCCAGGGTTCGTCTGGGGAGGCAAAAGGCGCGCGTGGGCCAGACCCGTCGGCGAGACAGCACATTTCCCACCCCTGCCTCTCCCTTTCCTCTATCCCGTCCCGTCACCGCCACGTCGCCGCCGGCACCACCCCCACTCCCTCCGCCGCACGCAAGCAGCTAGGAACCCACCATCTCGCCCAATCCACGCCGGCGGCGCCGCCCCTCCCCTCCGCCGTGATCTACCCGGCAGGAAGGCTCTTGGGAACGATCGCGCCCACCTCGTCTGCTGGGTGTTCGGCGTTTTGTCCGCCCAGCCATGTACTCCGAAGACGAGGAGCTGCTCGCCGAACTGCTCAATGAGGAAGCCGAGGCCACCGTCGACGATGAAGAACACTTGCTGGTCCTCGCCTGTCTCACCGGCATGCTCGCAAACGATGCGCGGCCGCGGCATGGTGGCTCGGCGCCTGGTCGCCGCAAGAGCACGCCGAGGCAGCGCTACGAAGGATACTGCATCCTCTACTCCGACTACTTCGCCGATAATCCCATGCAGGGCGAGGACGTGTTTCGGCGCCGATTCCTGATGAACCGCAAGCTCTTCATCGACATCATGCATGCCATCCGGGAATTCGACACCTACTTCAAATTGAAGAAGGATTGCACGGTACGGTAGGCTTTACCTCAATTCAGAAGTGCACAATGGCCATGAGGTTGCTTGCATACGGTGCACCCACTGATTCGCAGGATGATTATCTACGCATGTCCGAGAGCACATTCATTGATTGCTTGAACAAGTTCTGCCGGGCAGTGGTGGCAGTGTTTGGGCCAAAATACTTGCGATCACCCAATGCGGAAGACACCGCTCGGATCCTAACTTGCAATGAAGCAAGAGGCTTTCCTGTGATGTTTGGAAGCATCGACTGCATGCATTGGGCATGGAAGAACTGTCCATTTGAATGGCAGGGGATGTACAAAGGCCACAAAGGAGAGTGCAGTGTGATTCTTGAGGCTGTGGCTACACATGATCTATGGATTTGGCATTCCTTCTTTGGTATGCCAGGAACTCACAATGACATCAATGTTCTGCAGTGCTTGAATGTCTTCGCGAATCTTGTTGAAGGTCATGCTCCCCAGTGAACTACGATATCAATGGGCACCAGTACACAAAGGGCTACTACCTTGCTGATGGCATCTTCCCAAAGTGGTCAACATTTGTGAAGAGCATCTCCAACCCTGTGTCAGGAAGCGCAAAAGCTTGGTTTTCCAAGTGCCAGGAGGCTTGCAGGAAGGATATTTGAGCGGGCATTTGGTGCGCTGCAGTCTCGATTCGCTGTTGTCCGGTACCCAGCTATGACTTGGTCGAAGCCCAATATGTGGGAGGTGATGAACTGTTGTGTGATCTTGCACAACATGATCATTGAGAGCGAGCGGAATGCTCCGGTGACTGACACAAATGAGACATACTACCGACAGGGTCCTCTTGTAGATGTAGATCACTAGGTGCCGGCATCATGGGCAGCCTTTCTCGCTATGCGCCAGGAGATTTGAGACACTGCAGCACATACACAACTGCAGAATGATCTGGTGGCGCACTTGTGGACGCGCAAAGGCAATGTCAATGCCTAGTTTGATTTGTTTTATTTATTTGCATTGTTGAACTATTTAAATTTTATGTTAAACTATCTATGTGTGAATTTGTATGTTGAACTATGTGGGAAAAATAATGTTTGTTCAAATTTGGGCGAAAATCGCCGGCTGTGGTGTTTGAATCAAATTGGCCGAAGATCGCCGGCTGGGGGGCGACCTGGGGCGAACGGCTGGGAAACGACGCCCCCCAGCACGCCGAATAGCGCCGTTGCCCCCCAGGCGGCCCAAAATAGCGTCGTTTTTGGGCCTTTGGGGGGGGGGGGGGGGGGGTGAACGGCTGGAGATGCCCTTAGACCCAGTACAAACTACACCAGCACAAATCTCAGACTGCAGTAGCAGAGCAAGTGACGAGGGAGATCAGAGATGAGAAAGCAGCAACACGCCGTGGCTTTCCTCCCACTATTGGCACTAGTAGAAACAACAGCATTAGTCCCGGGTGGTAGCACCCTTGGTACCGGATTCCCACCTGGGACGCCGGATTCGGGACTAGAGGCCCCCCTCTAGTCCCGGGTGGCTTACGACCCGGCACTAGAGAGCTCCACGCGGAGCTTGAGCAGAGCGCGTGGCAGAGAACCTCTAGTCCGGGTGGTAATACAACCCGGGACCAGAGATTCTCCCACGTGGCGGCCTTTGGTTTTTTTTGTTTCCCTATTGAATATTATGATTAATCTTGCAAAATATATGGTTAATTAATTATAAATCAAAAAAATACATATAGCATATCAAAATATTCATAAAAGAAATCTTTATGAGAATTAGATAATTTTTAATTGATTACATGGAGATCACAACCGGGACTAGAGCCCGTTTGTTCGATTAATTACATAGAGATGATATAAAACAGGGACTAGAGCCATCGTCTATTCGATTACCTGATCATCGTCGGGACTAGATCCCGGTGGCATTGTATTTTCCCTTTGGGTTTATGACATAGTTCATCAAAAATCACGCAATTTCCTCTTGAATTGGCCGAAAGCGGTCCTTTGGTTGCAGGTCCCTCCGCATTGTATCCATCTATAAAAGAAGGAGATCAATATGAATATCAATCATCATAACAGAAATTATGAATGACACTCAACACAATTGATGGTAATAAAATAAAACTGTGAATATATTTGTTCACTTACATCTACAAATGTCGATGGGTTCCGCTCAGAGACCTCCGGCGAATCCACTCGCAGATGTAGTATCCACACAGATTGGTCCCCAGTGGCTGCCTTTCACAGTACTTTACGAGAATAGATTTCAATCAAATAATAATCAAGCATGGTATGATGGTATTGAAATTTGAATTAAAGAGATGCGCGAACCTAGCTCGTACTACTTACCTTGGCATTAACAAAACTAAGCTCCTCTTTAAACTCACCAGTAGTACACCTTATGAAATCTTTCCAAACCCTGCCCGGCAAACAAATGAATAAATGAGTTATTAATTAGTTACTTGATATCTCAGGAATTGAACAAAAGAAGCCAATATAGTACGATAATGATTGAAAATATCCTTGGAGCACATCTTTAATATGTTGGTACTTCTCTTGGGGCCACGCCAATGAGTCGAAGATTTCAACTTTTGCCTCATCAACTTCAATGATTAGCAGAACGTAATGGTCGCTGCGCACGTTTTATATATGTCAGTAACTAATCAGTTACACTTAACATCGAGTAAGCAAAAACTAATGTGTACAAGACAGTAACACTCTTACCTGAAGTTGTAAGGAAACAATATCTTCCTTTTATAATCATGCCTCTTTATGAACCGGAACAAGTTGTTCACCGTTTCCTTTGTGTAGTTCCGTAGCCGATTTTCATTAACTCGGGTTGGGTCAATGAACCCAATCTCAAATATTCCTTTTCTGTCACATTCATCACTCTTCATTCTGCATAATAGTGTAGTGAGCATAATTAGAACAGGCAATGACCGAGCTGAGCTATAGACTTTATTTTAGAAAATAAATGAATTGAATCACTTACAGACAATAGGTACTGACGATACTCAAGTCGAGGGCGTCAAGCTGGTATAACTGAAAGAGTTCTTCAAGATAAATATTTAACTCGTCTTTACCTTTGAAATGTTCCTCTGTAACTTGCACAAGGAGCACTTTTCGATCTAGCTTTGTGACTTCCGTGTACCAGTCATGCAGTCTTAGCATTTGTGTTGGTAGATTCTCGATCTGATCAGGTGGCACTAGAGACTTCCCGTATTCCCAGGTCCATTTATCAGGTGCCATAAGCAAGGGGAGCTCTTCTGCTTCTAGTTAAGAAAGTGAAATACCAAGTTCTGCAGCAAATTCCGCGCGGTAAGCTAAATCCGCCGCGCGCGCGGAGTCCTTATCAGTGGCCACCTTGAGCGGGGAGATGGACTGTTTTGACTGCTCTCCGAGCTGGGCAACATCTCTTTTTCTTTTCCCGCTGGAAGTACTACTTGTGGGGCGAGTTCTCCTCAGACAACGTGCATAGTCATCTGGCCTATTTATCTCAATTTGCGATGGATGATTAAGAAATTCCGTAGCCCTCTTTTTTTGCTCTGTCGTAAATACTTGCTTTGGCGCGGGCTGTCTTTTCGCCTTTAGTTCCGCCATCTGTTTTTTCGCGTCAGCTGCCAGCCACGCGCGGCCTTGCTCTGAAGTCATCTCGACGTCGTAAGGTCTCGGGGGAGGAACCTTCGGTACTTTTGGGAGGGGCTCGTATTGGGGTTTGGATCGGAAAATTATCGACGGAACGGCGGTCTTAGCCTTAGTGGGCGGAGGCGGCGAAGACGACTGAGGAGTCGGCTGAGGAGACGGCTGAGGAGTCGGCTGAGGCGGCGGCGGAGTCGGCTGAGGCGGCGATGGAGATCGAGATGGACTCGTGTTGTGGTGGTCGTCACTGCCGTCATCTCGACTCGGAGGAGGCGATGGTGGCCTTGGCGTCCAGCCTGAAAACACGATGTATTTCTTCTGCCATAGAATGAGTCCACCCTGGACATCTCCCAGTGTCCTCTCATCATCATCTCCAGGGATGATAAGCTCGAGTGATTGAAATGCGGGCTCAACTTCATCCACGCCGACACGAGCATAGCCATCTGGAATCTCATTGCCATGATACAGTGTTGTAGATTCACAAGTTAAAGCATAGCCGTCCACCGCCTTCATGGTTAAGTTTCTCACTGGCTCATGTAGCTCACAACTTGTCTTCTCAGTGATAAAATCCACGGGGTAGGTTTGCTTCGATGCCTCATCAGCACCGACCGCCGTGGAAGCCACGCTGCTTTTCCGTTCAGAAGGACCACCTGGTTGATTATCTTGCTGCAGCTGATGAGTTACCCCTTGACAAGCTTGCTCGTGCAATTGATCTATTTGCCTCTGTTGTTCGCTAATGATACTTTCTACTTTGCTCAACCGGTCTAAATCCTCCAGCTCCTTCCTCTTCCTTGCTCTCGCTCGGCTTCTATAAGATTCACGGTTCTCGGGAAACCCTTCATTCCACGTCACAGAAGCTCCCTTGCCTCGTGTTCGTCCTCCTTTTTCTTTATTACCGAGGCCTTTGTCGGCTCGTCGTACTCTCTGTCGGGAATAAACCTTCCCTCTCGAGCATCGGCGATTGCATCAAGAATTGCTTTCCGGGGTATAGGAATTTCTTTCGTTTCATCAACTATTAGATCACCTGATGCGTCATACTCCGCCCCATGAGCAAGCATCCAATTTTTGACCCTACGGGGCCAGTTATCTGTAACTGGAGTGATCCCTTTTTCGCGCATAGCGGCCTCAATCAGATCCCACTTAGGCTCGGCACTTACGTAGCCACCTCCCCCAACTTATGGTGATATTTCTTTTTCGCTGCATTCTCCTTATTCTTTTTTGATCTTTGCTTGGCTAGTTCTGAATCCTTGTATTCTAGAAATGCCTTCCAGTGAGTCCGCTGGCTCTCTAGTGCTCCAGTGAAATCTAGAACTTTCTTTTTCGAGACCCAATCACGGTATAATCTGTTCTTGTAATTATTGAATTGTTCAGCCATCTTCTTCAGAGCGAAATGCTTGACTTTTTTCGTCATGGCTTGTGTCTTTTCGGGACAATCCAACACCGGTAGGGTGAACTTTGCTATGAGCTTGTCCCAAAGCACATCTTTAGTTCTGTCGCTGAAATAACTAGCTCCCTCTAAGTTTTTTTGCTCAACCCATTCCTGAATGCTGATCGGAACATTGTCCCTAACAACAACTCCGCATTGATGCACAAACTTAGCTGCGTTCGCCTTGGGCTCCAACGGTTTTCCATCTGCAGAGACGACCTCAATTCTGAGATGCGCATCTGCGACCAACCCTTTGGCATGGCCTCGTTTACTAGATTGGGTCGATGCGGAGGTCTAAAAATAAGAAACATTTGTTAATAAATATATATACAAATCAGTTATTGCACCTGATCAACATAGGCTTAATATACCTCGCCAGACGGGGGGGTCCACCAATTTGCAAGTCGTCATCGCACTGATCTGTGCTCGTAATTTGTGCTTCGACGCTTCGTTCCGGCTCCATTCCCGTACCCGGTTGCCGCATAATGGCGAACAACTCTTCTTCCCCTTCTCTGTCTATGAAGGGAACATCTCCATCCGTTGCTTAGCTAATACAAAAGAAAGATAAAACAATGATAGCATTAGCAGAATAATTAAAAATAGGGAACTTTACAAATATGCAAAAGTATCGCTCATACATCTTTATTTAATCTAGTTACATAGCTCAGGTCCATTTTTATTTAACCCTAATACATCACGAATAATATCACTAATACATCTTCCTCTCACATGCATTAGCCTCTCAAACTAACTTCGACCGGGTCCTAAGCCGCGGGGTACTGAGCGGCCGGCGCTGCGCATCCAAAGAACAGGAACCATCACAGGGTCATAACTCACGTGAGAAGGAACCCTATGAAGAATCGACCATCTACTGTCATACACCGCTGGCGTATCCAACAAATACATGTAGCGACGGACGTGCTCGTCCTCCTCCCTGATACGGCGACGTACCACCTCCTCGGGGGCCGGTTCCCTCTGCACGAGCGTGGCCCACTCGACCGCCACCAAAGAAGATCCGGGTCGACGACGTCACCCGGATTCCTAACTAAGCTACGCCCGGAAGGTAACTGATAGCCCTCAAAGGCGTAGGTTGAGACCCCAATAGCAGAGTGTGTAGTACGGGCAAGACAATTTTCCGCACGAAGGTGACTCGAGGGTTTATATCGAACTCTCGGGGAATCAGTAGTGGAAGCTTTACCTCCTTATCCTTCCCTTGGAAACCTGCAAACAAAGATAAATTGTTTTGTGCCCTCAACCTCACCAAGTGGTTGTCAAGCACAAGGTGTGAGTAAGTTATGAATACAAAACAATAAATAAAAGATGCAATGATGATAAATAAATATGCAAGGATGATGGAAACAATGATAAATGATATTTTTGGGTTTTATATGATGAATGAAAGATGCAAAAGTATTTTTGTATTTTCGGATTTAATTATGGCTGAAAATGAAAAGTGGATGAAAGTTGTTGGAAAGTTGTTTCTTATGATTAAAAATGGACCGGGGTTCATGGTTTCACAAATGCACTCTCTCTTTAATGATGTGGTGGACAATGGAACACAAAAGTTAACATATGAGATTGCAACAAAGTTTCATGACAAGTTATAATCATATGGGCATCACGTCCTAACATAGAGATCTTTTGGTTATTAACCTCTCTTATACTCCACTAAGATGCGAACTAAATCATAACACCTTAGTATTAAGATAAATCAGAGCATAGCAATAAGTTTCATGACATGAAGTTGAAATAAGAACATGCTAGATCTAGTCATGGAGTAGTGGCATGGTCACACCCACATCTCCGGTAGCAAGGTATTTCTTTTTATCCCTAGTGAGGCAACAAAGTAAGGTAAAATACCCAAGTGGATCGCGGAACTTTCTCTCACGTTCACCGCACTAGCCACCCCCCGTTACTCCATCTAATGCACACGTTCCCCCTCACACGCTCTCATAAACATGCTTGATCATAACAAGTAAACAAGAACGGGGTACATAATATGCATCTACTTTCATAACTGAAGTAAAACAATTGCAATCTCACACATATATTAACTCATAAAGATCCACCACAAAGGTATTACATAGATGACCGTAATCATGTTCGGCAGCTCATACGGTGCTAATTAGTGAAGCACAAGAGAGAGAGATACATAAGTTACTTCCACAAACCCATAGTCCAGGGGTGGACTACTACTCTTCATCATGGAGTCGATGGAGATGTCGTTGGAGGAGGTGGAGACCTCTCCGGCAGCGCCCCGCCGGAGTTTTCCCCCTCCAATCTGCAGCTCCTGATCTCTGTTTCGGTGTTTCTGTGTTTGTGCGGCGCTCTCCTCCGAAGAGCCTCGGGGACTATTTTTATAGTCGGTTTTAGGTCAAGACGAAGCTTCTGGAAGAAAGATCGACGGCAACGGAGCGTCGAGGGCCAAGATGGTGGGTCCCACGCGGCTACAGTACCTGGCCGCGTGGGCCCCCCTCTTTTGGTCCTCGGACCTCGTTTGTTTGCTTCCTTCGCTCCCAGGTCTTCTTCCTTCCAAAATATTGACGCCTGTATTTTTCCATAATTTTTGGACGTCGTTTGGGTCCCTGAAACATAAAAGGAAAGAAATAGGGTTTTCTGCCTGCGCAGGGTTAATTCCAGAAAAATAGGGGAACTTGTGAATTATTCCCAAAATCATTATAAATCAATAATATAACCCTTATATGATGCAAATATGATGGGAATATGAATAAAATAATGCAAAGTTCATGTATGCATTTTACATGCATCAGCATCCCCAAGCTTAACCCATGCTCGTCCTCGAGTATGAAGGTGATAAAACTAACATGGACTTTGCATTTCAATATTATCAATGAATATCAAAGATGATTACTATTGCTACATAGAGTCAAATGGTTCATTCTTAATAAGATGTAACAATATGCAAGATAGTTTATGAAGTGATATCAAATATTCAATGTAAGGATGTTCAATGATAATTCACAAAGTGTAACATAAATGAAAAAGTACTATGGACTTCAAGTATGCATAATGATAAGTAAGAACATCCTATAATGGTCATAGAGTGTAGATGGAAATCTGAATATAAAAGGTGGACACTTTGAAAAGATATATATGAGTAGAGGTAAACATGAATAAGTTTCATCTAACTTCTGAACTTCTCTACTTAAGTTAATGATTGTAATATGGTACTCCTTGGTGTCAAGCTCTCATTGCCCCTATCATAGCATCTTGAATGATTAAGTTTAAAGTGAAAGCAAATATGAGTAATGTGCTTGACAAAGTATGGTTGAAAGTCTCATGCCCCTTGAATACGAGTACCTACACCATGTGCTACTCAACTCGGAAAACAAAGCAAGTTCAATTTAAATATCATTGTAAGTAAAATAGTATCATCAAGAGCGTCAACTGGGGTACCTCTTGTCCCAGGATATGGAACAAGCCCATATCCAAACAACAAGACAAACAGACAATGAACAATCTCAGCACTCTTTTATTTACCACTTGTGTAGCTTTTTATTGTGATGTGCATCACCGAATGTTCACTATGGTACGCTGTAAATTTCCACCATGGATGATGCATGGCTTAGATTAGCGGCCCAGGCGTCTCTCTAACCATTATACAAACTCATTTAAACTTACTCTATTTCACCTTTTATTTCACCATGATAAGCATCCATAAACAAAAGTGCATGACATCAACTAGATATAATGAAGTGCAATGTTGAAAGCGTTCCATGTGATACACATTTCTGCTAACTCCCAACCAAGACTCTTGTCAAGCTCATAACATCATAATTTTAATCACAATGGATCATGTTTATTAGTGCAATAAAAATAAAGTGTGCATCAAGTTCGTGAGAGCTATATAACCAACTTTTTCCCATAACAATCAACAACATAAGCTTTTTAATTCAGAGGTATAAATGATACAAAATAACATGGTAAACATACTCGGAATAGCATAAAGCTAATAGGTAGATATGGTGGACTCACTGGAAAAACTTTGGTTGAAGGCGTTGGAAGCAAGTTTTTGCTTGTTGGAATTTTTGGGCTAGCAAGAGGGAGAAAGTTGACCGTCTAAAAGCATGCATGAGTGTCCATAGAACTAATTAATTCATGTTAAACAAAGTAAAGTAACATTCAGCATCAAAACATGAATAAAAGATAACTCTTGATAAAACACTTGCAAGTTATTACTCATTAACAAGCTCATGAATCATGCAACTATATGTATCTTTTAAAATCAACTCAAACATCCCTTTTCCCAATCTTATAATGGCATCCAACATATTTCAACCCATATTTCCAGTAGCTCTCTCATATATAATGTGGTGGTCTCAAAAAAAAAAATCAAAACAAACAAAAAAAAAAGACGCTCCAAGTTTATACGATAAAGTGCATTGATCGAAAAACAGAAGTTAGACGTGCGCAAACCGAGAGTGTGTTTGGTCCAGTGGGTTGTCTTCACATCCCCAAGCTTATGGTTTTCACCATCCTTAGATAACTCTTGGTGCATCTCCTCTAATCCCTGTGAAAAAACTTCAAAACACCGTTTCTCCCATTTCTTTTCTGTGGGGTGACATTAGTAGTGATAAACAAATAGGTTTCTTGCTGCATATAATCCTTAGACAAAAATTTATATGAATGTCCAGTAAGTGTATTATGTTGTATGCCTACTCATAAACTCAATTGGATCAAAAAGATTCAAGTTAAAAGTTCTAAGCATGCATCAAACAAAATGGGACAGAATCTGTCCAGAAAAACAGCAGTAGCAAAACGTATTTTTCTACCCCACTTAACTTTCTCGAAAAATTCCGAAAAATTCATGCATACAGAGGATGAAAAGTTGCAACTACAGTTAAATATGAGCTCATTCGGAGTTACAGAATAGGAATTAAAAATCAAACCGTGCACAGACTTGTGCTGGAATAATATCTCCGAATGCTATAAGCAACTTTTTCAAACCAAAATGGGTAAAACTTGGCACTTTATTAAAAATTCCAGAAACAAAACTATAAACAAAGTCTCTTGTTACAGCAAGAGGACACAAAGAAAATCAAAAATAAAAACAACCGGGTTGCCTCCCGTAAAGCGCTTTCTTTATAGCCATATAGCTAGGCTTCTTACTTGATAGTTATAGTGGACGAAGCTCATGAGGGAGCTTGAAGTTTGGTGTGCCCCTCTTCCTTGGGAAGTGTTCCATGCATTTCTTGTGTGGAAACTGAAACTTCACATTCCCTTCTTTTGAATCAATGATAGCACCTGGTACGAAGAAAAGGTCTTCCAAGAATAATTGGACTAGAGGTTTTATTCCCCATATCCATGATTAGAAAATCAACAGGCACAAAAGTCATATGTAACTCTACCATAACATCACTTACTCTTCCTATAGCATATTTAATGGAATCATCAGCAAGTGCAAGTTCAATAGAGCATTTTTCAAGATTCTTTAATTCAAGTACTTCATATAGTTCTTTAGATAAAACTGAGACACTAGATCCTAGATCTAATATAGCATGGTGTGTCTCTTTTCCAATGGTAACAAGTACTTTGGGAATCCATACATCCCCAAGCTTAGGTGGTATCATAGCTTCTTGTTGGTACCTAGCAATCTTTTCTTTTAAGACATGTTCAGCAATATAAGAACCAAAACCAGCTTGATTAGCATTAACAGAAGGATCACTTGCAAATTTTTGTAAGATAGATATTAATTCATGCAAGCTACAACTTTCTAAGTCAAGCAATGGTTCCTTGACTTCACTTAGCATTTTAACTTCTTCAACTCTCTTTCTTCCATTACCATAATAGTTTCCCTAGCAATTCTCTCTTGCTCATGAATATGTTCCCAAGATTTATTTATAACCTCTTGGCAATACTTAATGGTTTCCTCATGTTTTTGAGCTACAATGGTGTTCTTTAATGAGGAAACTTCCTTAGTGAGCTGATCTACCCTTTCAAACAAAGAGTTTTGTTTTTCAAACTTAGATATAAATTCCTTGTTAAGCTCCTTTTGAGTAGATATAAATGATCTAATGGTGTTTTCCAAATCACTAGAAACATTACCACTAGTAGCATATTTATTTGGAACATATGGGGGTTTATTATAAGTATTATAGTTGTTATTACCATACCCATTATTACCATAGTTCCTAATGAAGTTGACATCAATATTTTCAGAATTATTACCAACTAGTTCTTGCAAAGGCACATTTTCCATATTTTGTTTATTAATGAAAGCAAGAATAGTGTCCATTTTAGATGACAAATCATTTGTTTCTTCTATGGAGTTTACTTTCTTAGATGAAGTAGGTGCTCTATCAGTGTGCCATTGGCTATAGTTTTGCAAAATGCTCTCCAATATGTTTTTAGCTTCACCTACAGTTTTTCCCATAAAAGCACCTCCAGCAGCAGAATCAAGAATATTTCTAGACATGTAGTTTAGACCATTGTAGAAAGAGTGTAATATGGTCCATTCATTAACCCCATGTGATGGACAAGTTCTAAGCATAAGTTTAATCCTATCCCAAGCCATGGCAACATGTTCATTTTCATTTTGCCTAAAAGAAAGAATATTGTTTCTATTTTGCAAATTTTAACAGGAGGATAGTATTTCTTAATGAAAGCTTCTTTTAGATCATTCCAAGTTTTAATGCTATCAATAGGTAATGAATGCAACCACTCTTTAGCTTTTCCTCTAAGTGAGAAAGGAAATAATTTCAGTTTTAGAACATCACTTTCCACATTTTTAAATTTTTGCATGTCACATATTTCAACAAAATCATGAAGATGCATAGAGGCATCCTCCATAGCACTACCGCCAAATTGTTCCCTAGTTATCAAGTTCAACAAACTAGGACTTACTTCATAGCTATCAGCTTGTATCTCAGGTGTGGCAATGGGCCTAGCAATAAATTGATCATTTGGAGTGTTTGTGTAGTCACACAACTTAGTTCTGTCTCCCATTTTCCAAGTTTTTATGTATTTTTTAATTTTTTATGCAAAACTGAAAATAAAATATGCAACACAAAATGCAAGACAATAACAAAACAAAATAAAATGGTTTGCAAGTAAAGATGGATAAGATGGTGCTCACGTAGGTGCAACCTCCCCAAGCTTAGGTGTTTGCACAAGTTGGTGATGAAGTTGACTTGTTGTGAGATACCCTTGGATAAAACTTTCAGCAATGATTCCCCGGCAACGGCGCCAGAAAATATGTCTTGATAGCCCTCAAAGGCGTAGGTTGAGACCCCAATAGCAGAGTGTGTAGTACGGGCAAGACAATTTTCCCCACGAAGGTGACTCGAGGGTTTATATCGAACTCTCGGGGAATCAGTAGTGGAAGCTTTACCTCCTTATCCTTCCCTTGGAAACCTGCAAACAAAGATAAATTGTTTTGTGCCCTCAACCTCACCAAGTGGTTGTCAAGCACAAGGTGTGAGTAAGTTATGAATACAAAACAATAAATAAAATATGCAATGATGATAAATAAATATGCAAGGATGATGGAAACAATGATAAATGATATTTTTGGGTTTTATATGATGAATGAAAGATGCAAAAGTATTTTTGTATTTTCGGATTTAATTATGGCTGAAAATGAAAAGTGGATGAAAGTTGTTGGAAAGTTGTTTCTTATGATTAAAAATGGACCGGGGTTCATGGTTTCACAAATGCACTCTCTCTTTAATGATGTGGTGGACAATGGAACACAAAAGTTAACATATGAGATTGCAACAAAGTTTCATGACAAGTTATAATCATATGGGCATCACGTCCTAACATAGAGATCTTTTGGTTATTAACCTCTCTTATACTCCACTAAGATGCGAACTAAATCATAACACCTTAGTATTAAGATAAATCAGAGCATAGCAATAAGTTTCATGACATGAAGTTGAAATAAGAACATGCTAGATCTAGTCATGGAGTAGTGGCATGGTCACACCCACATCTCCGGTAGCAAGGTATTTCTTTTTATCCCTAGTGAGGCAACAAAGTAAGGTAAAATACCCAAGTGGATCGCGGAACTTTCTCTCACGTTCACCGCACTAGCCACCCCCCGTTACTCCATCTAATGCACACGTTCCCCCTCACACGCTCTCATAAACATGCTTGATCATAACAAGTAAACAAGAACGGGGTACATAATATGCATCTACTTTCATAACTGAAGTAAAACAATTGCAATCTCACACATATATTAACTCATAAAGATCCACCACAAAGGTATTACATAGATGACCGTAATCATGTTCGGCAGCTCATACGGTGCTAATTAGTGAAGCACAAGAGAGAGAGATACATAAGTTACTTCCACAAACCCATAGTCCAGGGGTGGACTACTCCCTCTTCATCATGGAGTCGATGGAGATGTCGTTGGAGGAGGTGGAGACCTCTCCGGCAGCGCCCCGCCGGAGTTTTCCCCCTCCAATCTGCAGCTCCTGATCTCTGTTTCGGTGTTTCTGTGTTTGTGCGGCGCTCTCCTCCGAAGAGCCTCGGGGACTATTTTTATAGTCGGTTTTAGGTCAAGACGAAGCTTCTGGAAGAAAGATCGACGGCAACGGAGCGTCGAGGGCCAAGATGGTGGGTCCCACGCGGCTACAGTACCTGGCCGCGTGGGCCCCCCTCTTTTGGTCCTCGGACCTCCGTTTGTTTGCTTCCTTCGCTCCCAGGTCTTCTTCCTTCCAAAATATTGACGCCTGTATTTTTCCATAATTTTTGGACGTCGTTTGGGTCCCTGAAACATAAAAGGAAAGAAATAGGGTTTTCTGCCTGCGCAGGGTTAATTCCAGAAAAATAGGGGAACTTGTGAATTATTCCCAAAATCATTATAAATCAATAATATAACCCTTATATGATGCAAATATGATGGGAATATGAATAAAATAATGCAAAGTTCATGTATGCATTTTACATGCATCAGCATCCCCAAGCTTAACCCATGCTCGTCCTCGAGTATGAAGGTGATAAAACTAACATGGACTTTGCATTTCAATATTATCAATGAATATCAAAGATGATTACTATTGCTACATAGAGTCAAATGGTTCATTCTTAATAAGATGTAACAATATGCAAGATAGTTTATGAAGTGATATCAAATATTCAATGTAAGGATGTTCAATGATAATTCACAAAGTGTAACATAAATGAAAAAGTACTATGGACTTCAAGTATGCATAATGATAAGTAAGAACATCCTATAATGGTCATAGAGTGTAGATGGAAATCTGAATATAAAAGGTGGACACTTTGAAAAGATATATATGAGTAGAGGTAAACATGAATAAGTTTCATCTAACTTCTGAACTTCTCTACTTAAGTTAATGATTGTAATATGGTACTCCTTGGTGTCAAGCTCTCATTGCCCCTATCATAGCATCTTGAATGATTAAGTTTAAAGTGAAAGCAAATATGAGTAATGTGCTTGACAAAGTATGGTTGAAAGTCTCATGCCCCTTGAATACGAGTACCTACACCATGTGCTACTCAACTCGGAAAACAAAGCAAGTTCAATTTAAATATCATTGTAAGTAAAATAGTATCATCAAGAGCGTCAACTGGGGTACCTCTTGTCCCAGGATATGGAACAAGCCCATATCCAAACAACAAGACAAACAGACAATGAACAATCTCAGCACTCTTTTATTTACCACTTGTGTAGCTTTTTATTGTGATGTGCATCACCGAATGTTCACTATGGTACGCTGTAAATTTCCACCATGGATGATGCATGGCTTAGATTAGCGGCCCAGGCGTCTCTCTAACCATTATACAAACTCATTTAAACTTACTCTATTTCACCTTTTATTTCACCATGATAAGCATCCATAAACAAAAGTGCATGACATCAACTATATATAATGAAGTGCAATGTTGAAAGCGTTCCATGTGATACACATTTCTGCTAACTCCCAACCAAGACTCTTGTCAAGCTCATAACATCATAATTTTAATCACAATGGATCATGTTTATTAGTGCAATAAAAATAAAGTGTGCATCAAGTTCGTGAGAGCTATATAACCAACTTTTTCCCATAACAATCAACAACATAAGCTTTTTAATTCAGAGGTATAAATGATACAAAATAACATGGTAAACATACTCGGAATAGCATAAAGCTAATAGGTAGATATGGTGGACTCACTGGAAAAACTTTGGTTGAAGGCGTTGGAAGCAAGTTTTTGCTTGTTGGAATTTTTGGGCTAGCAAGAGGGAGAAAGTTGACCGTCTAAAAGCATGCATGAGTGTCCATAGAACTAATTAATTCATGTTAAACAAAGTAAAGTAACATTCAGCATCAAAACATGAATAAAAGATAACTCTTGATAAAACACTTGCAAGTTATTACTCATTAACAAGCTCATGAATCATGCAACTATATGTATCTTTTAAAATCAACTCAAACATCCCTTTTCCCAATCTTATAATGGCATCCAACATATTTCAACCCATATTTCCAGTAGCTCTCTCATAAATATAATGTGGTGGTCTCAAAAAATAAAAATCAAAACAAACAAAAAACAAAAAGACGCTCCAAGTTTATACGATAAAGTGCATTGATCGAAAAACAGAAGTTAGACGTGCGCAAACCGAGAGTGTGTTTGGTCCAGTGGGTTGTCTTCACATCCCCAAGCTTATGGTTTTCACCATCCTTAGATAACTCTTGGTGCATCTCCTCTAATCCCTGTGAAAAAACTTCAAAACACCGTTTCTCCCATTTCTTTTCTGTGGGGTGACATTAGTAGTGATAAACAAATAGGTTTCTTGCTGCATATAATCCTTAGACAAAAATTTATATGAATGTCCAGTAAGTGTATTATGTTGTATGCCTACTCATAAACTCAATTGGATCAAAAAGATTCAAGTTAAAAGTTCTAAGCATGCATCAAACAAAATGGGACAGAATCTGTCCAGAAAAACAGCAGTAGCAAAACGTATTTTTCTACCCACTTAACTTTCTCGAAAAATTCGAAAAAATTCATGCATACAGAGGATGAAAAGTTGCAACTACAGTTAAATATGAGCTCATTCGGAGTTACAGAATAGGAATTAAAAATCAAACCGTGCACAGACTTGTGCTGGAATAATATCTCCGAATGCTATAAGCAACTTTTTCAAACCAAAATGGGTAAAACTTGGCACTTTATTAAAAATTCCAGAAACAAAACTATAAACAAAGTCTCTTGTTACAGCAAGAGGACACAAAGAAAATCAAAAATAAAAACAACCGGGTTGCCTCCCGTAAAGCGCTTTCTTTATAGCCATATAGCTAGGCTTCTTACTTGATAGTTATAGTGGACGAAGCTCATGAGGGAGCTTGAAGTTTGGTGTGCCCCTCTTCCTTGGGAAGTGTTCCATGCATTTCTTGTGTGGAAACTGAAACTTCACATTCCCTTCTTTTGAATCAATGATAGCACCTGTGGTACGAAGAAAAGGTCTTCCAAGAATAATTGGACTAGAGGTTTTATTCCCCATATCCATGATTAGAAAATCAACAGGCACAAAAGTCATATGTAACTCTACCATAACATCACTTACTCTTCCTATAGCATTTAATGGAATCATCAGCAAGTGCAAGTTCAATAGAGCATTTTTCAAGATTCTTTAATTCAAGTACTTCATATAGTTCTTTAGATAAAACTGAGACACTAGATCCTAGATCTAATATAGCATGGTGTGTCTCTTTTCCAATGGTAACAAGTACTTTGGGAATCCATACATCCCCAAGCTTAGGTGGTATCATAGCTTCTTGTTGTACCTAGCAATCTTTTCTTTTAAGACATGTTCAGCAATATAAGAACCAAAACCAGCTTGATTAGCATTAACAGAAGGATCACTTGCAAATTTTTGTAAGATAGATATTAATTCATGCAAGCTACAATTTCTAAGTCAAGCAATGGTTCCTTGACTTCACTTAGCATTTTAACTTCTTCAACTCTCTTTTCTTCCATTACCATAATAGTTTCCTTAGCAATTCTCTCTTGCTCATGAATATGTTCCCAAGATTTATTTATAACCTCTTGGCAATATTTAATGTTTCCTCATGTTTTTGAGCTAATGGTGTTCTTTAATGAGGAAACTTCCTTAGTGAGCTGATCTACCCTTTCAAACAAAGAGTTTTGTTTTTCAAACTTAGATATAAATTCCTTGTTAAGCTCCTTTTGAGTAGATATAAATGATCTAATGGTGTTTTCCAAATCACTAGAAACATTACCACTAGTAGCATATTTATTTGGAACATATGGGGGTTTATTATAAGTATTATATTGTTATTACCATACCCATTATTACCATAGTTCCTAATGAAGTTGACATCAATATTTTCAGAATTATTACCAACTAGTTCTTGCAAAGGCACATTTTCCATATTTTGTTTATTAATGAAAGCAAGAATAGTGTCCATTTTAGATGACAAATCATTTGTTTCTTCTATGGAGTTTACTTTCTTAGATGAAGTAGGTGCTCTATCAGTGTGCCATTGGCTATAGTTTTGCAAAATGCTCTCCAATATGTTTTTAGCTTCACCTACAGTTTTTCCCATAAAAGCACCTCCAGCAGCAGAATCAAGAATATTTCTAGACATGTAGTTTAGACCATTGTAGAAAGAGTGTAATATGGTCCATTCATTAACCCCATGTGATGGACAAGTTCTAAGCATAAGTTTAATCCTATCCCAAGCCATGGCAACATGTTCATTTTCATTTTGCCTAAAAGAAAGAATATTGTTTCTATTTTGCAAATTTTAACAGGAGGATAGTATTTCTTAATGAAAGCTTCTTTTAGATCATTCCAAGTTTTAATGCTATCAATAGGTAATGAATGCAACCACTCTTTAGCTTTTCCTCTAAGTGAGAAAGGAAATAATTTCAGTTTTAGAACATCACTTTCCACATTTTTAAATTTTTGCATGTCACATATTTCAACAAAATCATGAAGATGCATAGAGGCATCCTCCATAGCACTACCGCCAAATTGTTCCCTAGTTATCAAGTTCAACAAACTAGGACTTACTTCATAGCTATCAGCTTGTATCTCAGGTGTGGCAATGGGCCTAGCAATAAATTGATCATTTGGAGTGTTTGTGTAGTCACACAACTTAGTTCTGTCTCCCATTTTCCAAGTTTTTATGTATTTTTTAATTTTTTATGCAAAACTGAAAATAAAATATGCAACACAAAATGCAAGACAATAACAAAACAAAATAAAATGGTTTGCAAGTAAAGATGGATAAGATGGTGCTCACGTAGGTGCAACCTCCCCAAGCTTAGGTGTTTGCACAAGTTGGTGATGAAGTTGACTTGTTGTGAGATACCCTTGGATAAAACTTTCAGCAATGATTCCCCGGCAACGGCGCCAGAAAATATGTCTTGATAGCCCTCAAAGGCGTAGGTTGAGACCCCAATAGCAGAGTGTGTAGTACGGGCAAGACAATTTTCCCCACGAAGGTGACTCGAGGGTTTATATCGAACTCTCGGGGAATCAGTAGTGGAAGCTTTACCTCCTTATCCTTCCCTTGGAAACCTGCAAACAAAGATAAATTGTTTTGTGCCCTCAACCTCACCAAGTGGTTGTCAAGCACAAGGTGTGAGTAAGTTATGAATACAAAACAATAAATAAATATGCAATGATGATAAATAAATATGCAAGGATGATGGAAACAATGATAAATGATATTTTTGGGTTTTATATGATGAATGAAAGATGCAAAAGTATTTTTGTATTTTCGGATTTAATTATGGCTGAAAATGAAAAGTGGATGAAAGTTGTTGGAAAGTTGTTTCTTATGATTAAAAATGGACCGGGGTTCATGGTTTCACAAATGCACTCTCTCTTTAATGATGTGGTGGACAATGGAACACAAAAGTTAACATATGAGATTGCAACAAAGTTTCATGACAAGTTATAATCATATGGGCATCACGTCCTAACATAGAGATCTTTTGGTTATTAACCTCTCTTATACTCCACTAAGATGCGAACTAAATCATAACACCTTAGTATTAAGATAAATCAGAGCATAGCAATAAGTTTCATGACATGAAGTTGAAATAAGAACATGCTAGATCTAGTCATGGAGTAGTGGCATGGTCACACCCACATCTCCGGTAGCAAGGTATTTCTTTTTATCCCTAGTGAGGCAACAAAGTAAGGTAAAATACCCAAGTGGATCGCGGAACTTTCTCTCACGTTCACCGCACTAGCCACCCCCCGTTACTCCATCTAATGCACACGTTCCCCCTCACACGCTCTCATAAACATGCTTGATCATAACAAGTAAACAAGAACGGGGTACATAATATGCATCTACTTTCATAACTGAAGTAAAACAATTGCAATCTCACACATATATTAACTCATAAAGATCCACCACAAAGGTATTACATAGATGACCGTAATCATGTTCGGCAGCTCATACGGTGCTAATTAGTGAAGCACAAGAGAGAGAGATACATAAGTTACTTCCACAAACCCATAGTCCAGGGGTGGACTACTCCCTCTTCATCATGGAGTCGATGGAGATGTCGTTGGAGGAGGTGGAGACCTCTCCGGCAGCGCCCCGCCGGAGTTTTCCCCCTCCAATCTGCAGCTCCTGATCTCTGTTTCGGTGTTTCTGTGTTTGTGCGGCGCTCTCCTCCGAAGAGCCTCGGGGACTATTTTTATAGTCGGTTTTAGGTCAAGACGAAGCTTCTGGAAGAAAGATCGACGGCAACGGAGCATCGAGGGCCAAGATGGTGGGTCCCACGCGGCTACAGTACCTGGCCGCGTGGGCCCCCTCTTTTGGTCCTCGGACCTCCGTTTGTTTGCTTCCTTCGCTCCCAGGTCTTCTTCCTTCCAAAATATTGACGCCTGTATTTTTCCATAATTTTTGGACGTCGTTTGGATCCCTGAAACATAAAAGGAAAGAAATAGGGTTTTCTGCCTGCGCAGGGTTAATTCCAGAAAAATAGGGGAACTTGTGAATTATTCCCAAAATCATTATAAATCAATAATATAACCCTTATATGATGCAAATATGATGGGAATATGAATAAAATAATGCAAAGTTCATGACTGCATTTTACATGCATCAGTAACACCTCCCAGTGCCAGCCCGGCGGAGCCCAGTCCCGGACATCGCCCTCTGGTCCAACAGAGACATCGTCGCCGAGAACAATAAACTAAAAACACAGTGGGGTATAAAACAAAAAAATTACACTTAGCAAAATTAAATCTACACTTAGCAAAATTTACACTTAGTAAATTTAAATCTACACTTAGCAAATTTAAATTTACACTTAGCAAATTTAAATCTACACACTTAGCAAATTTAAATCTACACTTAGCAAAATTTACACTAAGTTTCTACACTTAGCAAATCTACACTAAATTTCTACACTTAATTAGCAATTCTACACTAAATTTGTACACTAAATTTCTACACTAATTAAATTTCTAACACTAAAAAAACAATAAAACAAATCTACACTAATTAAACACTAAATTAGCAAATCCTCACCTTGCTCTCAGGCGAGGTGGCCGGCCGGCCGTCGACGACGTGGAGGAGGAGGGCGAGGCGGTGTGGAGGAGGTCTCGGGCGCGGCGGAGGAGGAGAGGCGGCGCGACGGCGATGGAGGGCCACGCGCGCGGCGGAGGCGGAGGGCCACGCGGCGGAGGGGCTCGGGCGGCGGAGGAGGCGGAGGGCTCGGGCGGCGGGATCGGGTGACGGAGGAGGCGGAGGCGGAGGGCGGCGCGGCGGAGGCGGAGGGCCGCGCGGCGGAGGGCTCGGGCGGCGGGCGCGGGCGCGGAGGACGGCGGCGGCGGCGCGAGGAGAAAAAACGGCCAGGGCTTCGCCGCGATGCAGATGAGGTCTCCCGGGTCGTGGCTCGGGCCGGGATGGAGGCGTGGGTATTTATACCCAGGGACCTCTGGTCCCGGGCGGAGCTACGAGCCGGTACCAGAGGGGTATCTCTAGTACCGGGTGGAGCGACCACCCGGAACCAGAGGTGCATTTGCGCGCGACCTCTGGTCCCGGGTGGTCGCTCCACCCGGTACTAGAGGTCTGTTTTTTGCTTTCAAGGACCCAAATTTTGAATTTTTGCGCGCAAAATGCCCAAAAGTGAATTTGAAAAGTGTTTCAATATGAATTTGAATAGCTTCTGCATACTTTTGAATTTGACAAAACTTTCAAGATGAAAAGTATTTGAATTTGAATAACTAATCCAAAACAATTTTTGTTTTATAAAATAATTATTCTAACTATTCAAACTATTAACCATTTTACCATTTTCAATTAAAAATGAATTAACTAATATTGTTTGAATTTGGACATGTGGCCAGGGCAGCGCTGGGGTAGGACACGTAGATGACCAGGGCAGCGCTGGGGTTGGACATGTGGCCAGGGCAGCGCTGGGGTTGGACACGTGGCCAGGGCAATGCTGGGGGAGGACACGTGACTGGCCCGCCTTTAGTCCCGGTTGTTAACACCAACCGGGACTAAAGAATCACACGGATCGTGTGTTTCTTTCAAGCGCTTGTGAGCCGTTGGATCAGGGGTGTGTTTCTTTTGAGGGCTTGTAAGCCGTTGGATTTTTAGAACCGTGTGTTTCTTCGTGAGCCACATGACCCTATATATAGCCCCCCTCCCGGACATGTTCGGCACTCATTGTAGTTCATTTTGGTATACGAAGCATTCGGACTCCCTGCATACGTCCAACGGTGCATTTTGATATGCGGGCACTCACGAGCCACCGTTGGGCTGTATGCAGGGGAAACCGTGTGTTTTGTTCTATCTACAAAATCCTTCAGTTCGTCGACCGAATACAAATCATTCGGATTCCATGCATACGTCCGACGGTGCATTTGATATGCGGGCACTCACGAGCCACCGTCGGGCTGTATGCAGGGGAAATCGTGTGTTTTGTTCCAACTTTTTCCAGCGCTTGTAAGCCGTTGCATTTTTAGAACCAAATATCAGTATTTACAGTTCTCTTCTGAGTTTTCATAACACAGTTACATAAAAGTTTAATACATTATTACACATCACCAACAACATCCCTATCTAGTCTTCACTTTTTTTTTCGTGTGTCTCCCTTTCTTTTGATTGCGCCGTAACCATGGACAATCTTCATCATTTAACTTGATGCTTGGGTCAGTGTTCACTTTGAAGGGCGAAATTTCATGAAACTTGTTGTAATCTTCTGACATGTCTGTCTTGTCCTCCACTCCCACGATGTTTCTTTTCCCTGAAAGAACTATCTGGCGCTTTGGCTCATCGGCTGATGAATTCACTTGCTTGCTTATCTTTTCTTTTGCTTATCGTGTATTCGCTTGCTTATCTTTTCTTTTTTTCGGTCTGGAAGACATGTCCTTCACATAGAAAACCTGAGCCACATGATTGGCTAGAACGAATGGTTCGGTGTCGTACGCAAGATTCTTGAGATCCACTGTGGTCATTCCGAACAATGGGTCTACCTTTACCCCACCGCCTTTCATGTTGAACCATTTGCACCAGAACAAAGGGACCTTAAAAGAAGGTCCATAGTCAAGTTCCCATATCTGCTCTATGTAACCATAATATGTGACCTTTTGCCCACTGTTGTTTGTTGAATCATCAAAGCGGACACCACTGTTTTGGTTGGTGCTCTTTTGATCTTGTGCGATCGTGTAAAATGTATTCGCATTTATCTCGTACCCTTGGAAAGTCCAAATAGTCGAAGATGGCCCCTAGACAACAAGTACAGCTCATCTGAGACAGTGTTGTCATTGTTGAGATGTGTTTGCAACCAATCGCCAAAATTCTCCATGTGTTCCTTTGTAATGAAGGAGTCATCCATCCCCGGGTTGTTGGAGCGTACAATATTCTTGTGCTTCTGGATATACGGAGCCACCAAACTGGAATTATGTAGAACTGTGCAGTGTGCTTGTGTTAAAGAATGTCCGTCCCTACATATTGTTGATTTCCTTCCTAGAGTGCCTTTTTCACTCAGTCTCCCCTCATGTCACGATTCAGGAAGACCAATCGGCTTAATGCCAGGAATAAAGTCAACACAAAACTCAATGACCTCCTCTGTTCCATAGCCTTTGGAGATGCTTCCTTCTGGCCTAGCACGGTTATGAACATACTTCTTCAAGACTCCCATGAACCTCTCAAAGGGGAACATATTGTGTAGAAATACAGGACCCAGAATGGTAATCTCGTCGACCAGGTGTACTAGGAGATGTGTCATAATATTGAAGAAGGATGGTGGGAACACCAACTCAAAACTAACAAGACATTGAACCACATCCTTCTGTAGCCTTGGTAGAATGGCTAGATCGATTACCTTCTGCGAAATTGCATTGAGGAACACACATAGTTTCACAATGGGTAGTCGAACATTTTCCGGTAGAAGCCCCCGCAATGCAACCGGAAGCAATTGAGTCATAAGCACGTGGCAGTCATGAGACTTTAGGTTCTGGAACTTTTTCTCTGCCATATTTATTATTCCCTTTATATTCGACGAGAAGCCAGACGGGACCTTCATACTGCTCAGGACTTCGAAAAATATCTCCTTCTCTTCTTTGGTAAGAGCGTAGCTAGCAGGACTTAGACGTCCTTTATCCATCTTCATTGGATGCAGGTTGTCTGGGTCTTTCATACGTTGCTGGTCTTGCCGTGCTTCCGGCGTATCTTTTGTCTTCCCATACATGCCCAAGAAGCCTAGCAGGTTCACGCAAACATTCTTCGTCACGTGCATCACGTCGATTGCAGAGCGGACCTGTAGGAGTTTTCAGTAGGGTAGCTCCCAAAATACAGACTTCTTCTTCCACATGGGTACGTGTCCGTCAACGTCATTCGGAACAGACTGTCCGCCAGGACCCTTTCCAAAGATTAATTCTAAATCCTTGACCATATCATATATAACATCACCAGTAGGGAGGGGTGGCTTCGTCCGGTGATCTGCCTCACCTTTGAAATGCTTGCCTCTCCTTCTTACGGGATGCTGCCTTGGAAGAAATCGACGATGCCCCGGGTACACATTCTTGTTACCTAAATATATACTTTCAGTCTTATCTAAACAGTGCGTGCATGCATTGTATCCCTTGTTTGACTGTCCTGAAATGTTACTAAGAACAGGCCAATCATTGATGGTTACAAACAACAACGCTCGTAGGTCAAATGGCTCCTGTTTGTGCTCATCCCACACACGTACCCCTTCATCACGCCACAACTGTAAAAGTTCTTCAACTAATGGCCTCAGGTACACATCAATGTCGTTGCCGGGTTGCTTCGGGCCTTGGATGAGCACTGGCATCATAATGAACTTCCGCTTCATGCACAACCAAGGAGAAGGTTATAGATACATAGAGTCACAGGCCAGGTGCTATGACTGCTGCTCTGCTCCCCAAAAGGATTAAAGCCATCCGTACTTAGACCAAACCTTAAGTTCCTTGCGTCATGTGCAAATTCCTTGAACTCTCTATCGATTTTTCTCCACTGCGACCCATCAGCCGGGTGTCTCGACATCTCGTCGTTCTTGCGGTCTTCTTTGTGCCATCGCAACAACTTGGTATGCTCTTTGTTTCTGAACAAACGTTTCAACCGTGGTATTATAGGAGCGTACCACATCACCTTGGCAGGAACCCTCTTCCTGGGGGGCTGGCCCTCAACATCACCAGGGTCATCTCGTCTGATCTTATATCGCAATGCACCGCATACCGGGCATTCATTCATATTCTCGTACTGCTCACCGCGGTAGAGGATGCAGTCATTAATGCATGCATGTATCTTCTGCACATCTAATCCTAAGGGCAGAGAACCTTCTTTGCTTCGTACGTACTGTCAGGCAATTCGTTATCCTTTGGAAGCTTTTGCTTCATTATTTTCAGTAAATTCCCAAATCCCTTGTCAGATAAACCATTCTCTGCCTTCCATTGCAGTAATTCCAGTGTGGTACCGAGCTTTGTGTTGCCATCTTCGCAAGTTGGGTACAACTTTTTTTTGTGATCCTCTAACATGTGCTCCAACTTCAACTTCTCGAGTGCACTTTCTGCTTCAGTCTGTGCATCAACGATGACGCCGTAAATCATCATCTATGATGGGCTCATCTGGTACCTCTTCATCTTCAGCTTCCCCCTTGGATTACCACCGTATTCAGGGCACATGTAGTTGTCATCGTTCTGTTCTTCTTCATTGTCTTCCATCATAACCCCTCTTTCTCCGTGCTTGGTCCAACAATTATAACCGGACATGAAACCAAACTGAATCAGGTGGATGTGAAGTGTTTTTGAGCAAGAGTAATCCTTCTCATTCCGACAGTTATGGCATGGACAACACATAAAACCATTCCGCGTGTTTGGCTCAGCCACGTTGAGAAAAGAACGCAGGCCTTGCATGTACTCGTTAGAGCGTCGGTCAGCGTACATCCATGGATGGCTCATCTGCATTATATAAGTATGTCAAACGCAATCACGATGCTAAAACCCATTACGGTAAACGAACATAATAGATAACTGACCATATTCATTAATACAAGTTCATCACGTTAAAACCAAAGTAGAGTAGTGACCAAATGTAATACATAGTTCTCATAAAACATACATTTAAACCAACATACAACTATCCAAAGAATTTAAATCCAACAACAAATGCGATCAAAATCGCAACTAAGGTAATTATTGAACCAACAGCATAATGATACCAAGCCTCTTGACTAATGGCATAATTTCTAATATTTTTAATCTTCAAGCGCATTGCATCCATCTTGATCTCGTGAGCATCGACGACGTCGGCAAGCTTGAACTCGTGTTCATTGACGATGTCGGCAAGCTTGAACTCCAATTTCATCTTCTCTTCTAGGCATTGGAGACGGAGATCTTCACTTCTTTTCAATTTTGCTTTCAAATCATTGTTTTCTTTTATAAAAAACTCGACAATAGGGTCGGTTGGAATTTCCGGTTCAACTACCTCCTAGATAAAAATATATCTATGTCAAGTTGGTCGGCATGATTGTCATAAACATGAAACGAAACAAATATATAGTTATAACAAACAATCATACCACATCCGAATAATAGAGCGGACAAGCCGGTGTGGTCAGGTGTCAAAACCATGGCACTATATATATAACAAACAATTATACAACTAATAAAATTATACAAATAATAATTATGCATCTAAATCATACAACTAAGATTTTTTAAAATAAAAGTTTTAAAAAAGAGGCTTACCGAGGTGGTGCCGATGACGGGACAACGCGGGCGATCAACGGCGGTGAGCACGGCACTAGAACACACAAATCATAATTTAATTTTAGCTCAAATTGCATATAAAACAAATGAGCTCCCTAACTTAGCCATTTCATCAAACACCTACCAAGCACTACAAAAATGAAATGAGCTAAGCTAGTATGGAAATGAGCTAAAATGAGCAATGCCTGATGAAAGGATCAAGTTGCTAACCCTTAGATAGATGGGTGCCGCTAATCTTGACAAATCGTGGAAAAATTGGGATAAACTCGAGCTTGAGAGAGGAAACAATGGAGCAAATGGAGATGAACTCAAGCTGAAAATGGAGGGCTGCTCTCGGGGTGGAAGATGATATATAGTAGTGAGACCTCTAGTACCGGCTCGTAATACGAGCCGGTACTAGAGGTGTCTCGCACGTGGTCCTGCCGAGCCAGACACCTCTAGTACCGGTTCGTATTACGAGCCGGTACTAGAGGTCCCTTACGACCCGGAACTAGTCTGTTGTGGCCTCGTAGCCTTTGAACCGGGACCAGTCCCCCCCTCCTCTAGTACCGGTTTGTAACCCAGCCGGGACTAGAGCCCGATGTGGCTCTGGACGAAAGCCCTTGTTTCTACTAGTGTGGTGATGCTTTTCATGATCATCTGTGCTCTTCTGGCCGTCTCCGTACAGGGAGGTATAGTTCAACCTTTGCGTGTTAGCCTGACAAAATTTATTTCTGCATCCGCAAGCACATGCCATTCCTCTTGCTATATCATCGGGTATAGTAATTTTATATTTGAGCCATGTACTGCAGGACATGGCACGGTCGTTGGGGAGGTATCACACGCTCCACCAAGTCCCGCCAGCAGGCGTTCTGGCTCTAGACATTCTAATGACCCGCCTTCTGAAGATCCTCCTTCCAATCCTAGATGCAGGCAACAAGTCTAGTGCTAGCCGTGCCGCACCATGAACAAGCAGTTTTTCCGTTTACTAATCACGACATGAGCAAGAATAATGTGGATACAATATTTGTTATGCGGGGTAGTACCACCAAGGTTGTGTCAAACATCATGTATTAGGGGTCTTATTTGAATGTGATAGGGTTTTTGTCCCGGAGAAGTTTTCCCAATCATATCCAAGTCTATTAAAAGTCCAAGTCATTGTAACTCATTACTTCTATAAAGCTCCCTAGCATACCCGCCTGTTGCCCCCCGTTGCCCCCATCTGCCCCGATCAGCCGTTTCTGGCCGTTGGATCGCGATCAAAATCGTGCTGTCACTTTTTATTACCGTTGGATGCGGTGAAATCCGTTTTCCACTAAATGACTGAGGGGCACAGGCGCTGATCGCTGGGGGCCAGATTTCGCTGGGCCATGTTCGTCAGCTGCGTCGTTCAACCGTGTGCGCGTCTCACTTTTTTTGCCCCCGCCCGCAGACAGACAAAACCGTGCCCCGGGGTGAAAACCCTAGCCCAATCCCCATGCGTCCTCCTCGTCCAATCCCCTCCCTCTCCACCCGCCAAAGCCGCCGCCGTCGCGCCTCCGGCCACTCGCCTCGACCTCACTCCCCTCTTCCGCGTGATGGAAAAGCAGGGCTGGGAGGGAGTGCGGGCGCCGCCACCTTGTGGCTCACATCGGGCGGACCAGGGCCGAGGACGGGAGACCAGTGGCTGGGATGGCGCCTCGACAGGAGACCGGCGGCGGGGCGATGGCGACGGTGCACCGACGAGCTCGACGAGGCGGTGTTGCGAGCGCGCCATCGGGAGCGTCGCAGAGCCGTCTGCCACGAGCTCGACCTCTGCGGGCGTGGCGCAGGTTGCTGCGGGAGCTCCAACGGCGGCGGTCCGACTGGAACGGGAGACGGCGAGCAGGTATGGGACCAGGAGAGCGACGGGACATGCTCTCAACATTTATTTCCCTCTCTCTCTCACGTATTTGCGTTTCTCGCTCTTAGCAGATGCTGTCGCGGGTGGAGCGGAGCTACGAGCGGCCAAGGACACGAGCAAGGACGACGAGGAAGGAGCAGCGTCACCGGCTCGGCTTGCGGATTCGGCGCCGGCGGACTCCTTCTCCATGGATAAGCCCCTCATCTTCCCTCTCACGCCTCTCTCACTTTCTCTCTCCGTCCCCAGATTGAGCCGCTAGGGGAGTGGTTGCGTGATGGGGCTGGGCTGCTTCGTGAGATCATTGCGTATTTAGAATTCTTAATCGATTTGGCCAGTCTATTATTTAGATCGCTTAGCCTTTTGATGTTGATGATAATTTGCTACTGTTTTTGCAGCTTTGACATGAATTTGAACAAGGACAAGAGTCACAGGAACATGATTTCCAGGAGAGAGTCCCAGGTTGGTTTGCTGATGGAGAAAGTTATCTCTTTGTTAATATGTTTTCTCTGGCCTTGTGCCTGATGCTTAGTTTTCCAGTGTTGGTTTGCAGTTTGCAGGTTAGGTGGATATGTAATGGATATTGTGGCAGTATAGGGAATGACGGTGGTTCGATTTACTACTGGTGAGGCTACTATCGATGGGATTCTCTTTTTCTTTCTTCTCTATACAATGGCTGGGGCATTTACCGCAGCTTTTTTTTGTGTTGTTGCGGGTGCCAAATTACAGCCCCTAAAATCACATGAGCAAACCCTCATTGATGGATGTTTCTGGTTGATGCAGGGTCTGAGCACCTTCATCTATGAGCTTTGTAGAACAGTTTCTAGAAGATTTTTGAGCTGCCCTTTGTAGCACACTTTCTTCTTGACAAAGTTTGGGCTAATCTCCATCGAGTACTAGCAGAATGCCCTGAGTTATCTAGAGCTTGCAGGTTCATGTGCTATTCATAGGTAAAATGTAGGTAGGATGCAATGTAAAATCTTGGTCCATCTACTTTCTTTATGATGAATTGCAGCAATGATATGGGTAGTCTTGCTCTCATTTAGGCAATGATTTAGAGGTCCAGTATAGCAGTGAATATACATGCTATTCGTAGGTAAAATGGAAGTAGGATGCAAATATGCAATGTCAATTTACCAATGATTTAGAGGTCCAGCATAGCAGTGAATATACATGCTTGAGATATCTTCCTATTTTTATTTTGGTTCGATGTCGAGTACATTTGGTTAATACAGTTTGCAGTAGCTTTGCTCTAGCATTTAGTCATGATACATTTGGTTCGATGTCGAGTACCACGTTAGGCTGCTCCATTTCAGCTTGTGTGTTTGACTAATATTTTCCAACTTGTTTTGCTGCAGATATTATTGGGAGGATCACCATGATTTCTGATGTACTCCATGTTCGGTCCATGTGCCAGACAGTGAGGGTCTGATGGATACACTTTTGTTTGTCCAGTTCAAATGTGGTAGCCGTCTGCTCTGTCCATGCTGTTCTTCTGAGGCATCCCTGCGGTTTCGAGGCTGTGATCATGTATGGTAAGCTAATCCACCAGACCCAGTTTAAAAGCTTTTACGACTGATATTCTAAATTGTTATTTGTTATTCCTTTCATCTATGATGTGGCCACTTTTTATATACTATTGAAATGAAATGGCCTCACGGAGTCAGGGCGAGTGGTCGTGCAACGGTGACCTCGACGAGCAGTGCAAGGGTAGCCAGCACACACCGTCCCTTGCTCACCGTCCGCGGCAGGCTTCATCAGCGAGAGCAGAGGCGCAGACGATGGTACCTGCCTTTTTTACCTATTCTCTAAAATGGGCATGTTAACACTTGTTTATATGAAGCTGCAAAGAGATAAATAGTAGTTTTTTGATCGATGGAAATTGAGGTTAAATGTACGTCTCCTAAAATGGCCATGTTTCTTTTGAGGTTTTAATTGAGAGCTAGGTCTGCATGATTCATCGTATAAAGTTGCTTGGCATAACCTGCAAGTGCATATAGTGATTTATGTTCATTTAGTTACTATATTTAACCTGAATAAGTTGCTTGGCATAACCTGGATGTGCATATAGTGGTTTCTGTTCATTTATGATATTTTTGTAGAAGATATTGCTAATATATTATGAGACTGAATAAAGAAGAGTGTTGTGAAGCTTCTTAACTCAAGAAGTTCAGCTAAAGGGATTTTTGACTGAATTCGTGGGTTTGAAAATTTAGTTGTCTGAGATGCATTTGAGTTATGCTTCTATTTTAGGCTTATCATTCTTATTTTATACTTCTTCAGGGCTATCTTGAAACCACTTGTGACCTCTGACCTTAGATAGCTCCTGGGTGTAGAGGGGCAGCCAACTTTTGTGAAGTAAGTACTCAAACATACTATCTTAATTGTAGCAGTCATTGGTATACGTCCGCTGGTGCCTGCCATGATGAGTACTGACGGCTGGTCTGGAGGTTGAGGCATGGGCTATTTGGATCCGTGTTTTGTCACGGTTATATGGCGTGTTCCTCTGCTGATTCACCTATTCATTATTTGCAGGTTCGGTTCCTTCTTAGGTCTCTGTCCGATCTGGCCTGCAACATCTATAATTTTAGGTATGTTCTTCATGAGATGCATCCCTTTTCAGTTGATACAAGATGGTTGCTTCATAATTGGTCTTATTTCTTTGTGTAAGTTGATACAAGATGGTTGCTTTATAATATTGAACTCTGTACAATGATCTTAATGCTCATATATTTTTGTGTTGGTCTTGACCAGGGAAACTAAGAGGTTGCAAGATTTTACATGTTTTGAGCGCCTATGTATATTCCAAATTTCTTTTGTATTTATGACTCTACTTGGTAAGCCTTAAACTGTGATTTAATTTTATATTCAGTTGGGTGGCCAGTTTGGTCTTATTATTTGGGAACACAAAAGGTTTGTAATGTTCAGGTAGAAGTTGTTTCACCGAGTAATATTGCATTTGGCTGCAAACCATTTTTTCGACATTGAAAGTAACTCATCATTATCTCTTTCAGTTCACGCAAAGTCTGAAAATAACAATATGTTTCCTATTTTAGATTTTGTTTTTCAAAATATAAGGCTATACCTCCCAGGCTCTGCATTTGCGGATGCACACAACCATCTTTTTTACTTAAAATGGAATGGCTGTGTTTCTGTGCATTTGTGCATCAATTTCAATCTGTACAGATTTAAGATAGTAGGTTAGCTTTGAAACATGCATGTCCTTGCACATTTATGCCGAGAAAGGAGATGGGCATGCTATGTTTCGTGATGTATTCAATAATCACTGTCAGTTTTACCTCCGCCGGAAATAACAACTTCTTTGTTCTAATTTTCTGTAGGCAAGAAGGGTTCGAGTGGCATCTCTTATGGTTTCCATATATAGTTGGGATTGCCGACTCTGCACAATTACTAAGATTTTATAACTCTGCCTTGAACATTGGTGCACATACTTAGAACAGGGAAGGGGGCTTCAGGGCAGAGTGGTTATTTTGAAAATATGTGCACATAAGTTATCCATCCTCATTTATATATTCTTTGCATTGGTGCATTTAATTGAAAATGTTTGCACTATAGTGCCCATATTTAGACCAGAAATAGCTATTATATTTTTTTCCTAATTTCATCCTTCATTAACTAGCTAATTTGTTTTAAGAAAATATTTGTGTATCCTGATTTGTGCCCTGGTGATGCTACAGAAGTCAGAAGAGGGAAAGCTTGTGAAATTAAAGCAGCAGTTTTTCCTATGCAGCGTATCACTGTAGGTAATTAAATAGTAACTGTTAGTTTCATTTGGAGTAATGGTTATTGTAAACGAAAGCTGCTCCTATGACCAACTTGTTCTTTTTTGTTCGTTTGAGAATACTCCTATGAACAGCCAAGCCCGATTGTCTGAGCTTGGCATTTTCATCTTTGTGTTCTTGTCATCTGGAATTCTGGATTCCTTTTTGTGCGTTATATGATTTATAATGGACTTTTGATTCCTGGTTGTGTAAGGTATACTAATGACTCTTCATTTATCATGCTAATGGACCTAGCGGCTTATTACTCTTGATACTGTTGCCCTAATCTTCTGTCCATTTGGTCACTAAATAGGTGGTGCTGGCACATGATCGAGAACAATAAAGATGCGGCTGCAGATCATCTCATCTATGGTATGTTTCAAGTTCATATGATTGAACATGTATTTTGCAGTGAATTAGTCCTCAACAAAGGTATTTTACCTATCGTAGATGTTTGTTGATGTGGATGCTTTCATAGAGACTATTGATGCTTTGAATCGCTGGAAGATATTGGCATGAGATCAAATAGTATTTCCTCAAATTGGTATGTTCTCTGTTTAATCTTAACCATCTTCCTATGTTCCCATATATTTTAACGTGTCGATATGTTGCTTAGTTAGGTTTCTGATTGTTCTTGCATAATTCAAATGGGATGATGCTCAGGTTGACAAGCACCGGGAGAATTACCTTGGGCATCGGCCGCAGTTGGTGGAGGACGAGGACTGCCGAGCGACCATCAGCACACTTGCCTCGCTCCGGTCTATGTTTGATCAAGGTCACTGCGCCTACTTAGATCGTCTTCGGCGGCCTATTGTTATATGAGAAACTTGATTATTATCTCTTTTCTTATGTGAGATGCACTGCAGACCTGTCCAGAACTTTTGAGTTTATAGAGGAAATTTGATAGCATGCAATTTATCAAATTTCCCCTTTTATGTAGGCAATACTGAATTATGAGAAGGCTGACCAGATTAATTGGAATAGCCCACAGGTCACTGCTTGAACCTTTTCTTCATCTTTAGTTTTAAACTGCACATTGTAAGATGAAATAGATAGAAAAAATGGCGCTATTTGATTTAGGTTGAGAATAAATAAACACATTTAACTGGGATTTTGAAACATGATATTTTATGAAGTGTATTGGATTCTCCCACTGCTTGTTGTTTTGTTTATTTCGGTTCAGATTAAAGTCATCAAACTAATTGTATTTCCTCTTCGCATACAGGTTGCAGTGAGTACTTCTCGCTTCCTATAAAGGTTTCTACGGTTCCTTAAGGATTTGTCTCAGGTTTGTTCTAAAACTGCATACTTTTTTTAAAAGGCATTCAGATTCAATGATTTTTTGTTTGCTGTCCCTGTTCCATGTATCCTGAAATAATTCATTTTGCCTCACATGTTATCTAAACTTATGTTATCAGTGCTTCTTTCAGTAAGTGATGATAGTTTATCTTCCTGATGCTTGTCTTGTGGATTCGGCTCTGTCCAGCAAATCCAAAGTTTGGCTTTGTTGTTTCCCAGAACCTACTGTTGTGACATATCATATGTATAGCTTTTCTTCCTGACGCTTTTCTTATGGAGTAGTCTCTGTCCGGGATATGGCGATTTTATTGCTAACTTATGTTTTTCGATGTGTGTATGTCTGAGGAGAAGAGAAGAAGCCGCCTGCACTTTGGCCACCTCTGACCGCCGTGACAACCGCCCAGGCCTCCTCCGCATTAGGGCACATCCGCCTGTGCCTCCAGCCCCCCTCTACCCGTGCAAGTGAGCTTCTTACCTATGCATGGCTGTTGTTGGGATGCAGACCCAAAGAGCAGCAGCAAGAACACCAATCTTATATAGCCAAACTGATTTGAGTTTACATTTTTCTTATTGGTGCAATTGCAAAAATTACTGTCAAGATGAAGGCAGCGTCAGCCACACCACGGTGCTACGGCTTCGGGCGCCAGGTACTCCATGTTTCCTTTCTGTGTCTGTGTCTCTCTGGAGGTGCATTATTGCTTGCTTGCTTGAGTAAAATTCAAGAGAATCATGGATGAAAGTGTAGACAAGATTTTCTGCAAATTCAGGAGAACTGAATGTACTTCTGCTTGTGCTTGGCTATTGGAGTTATGTAATCTGCTTGTTTAAGTAGTGCTTGTGCAAGCACTATTTAAACAGTACTGTAATCTGGTTGTGCAAGCACTACTTCAATATATGCAAGTACCGTAATCTGCTTGTGCTTTTTGGTACTTCTACTCTTGAACATTATTCTACTCCTTTTAGTTTAGTGGATACGCATAAATCTCTCTGTATTGGAGCCATAAGCATAAATTTCTCTGTTGTGCATCTGTGATTAATTGCTTTGTGCTGTCCAACTGGAATACTGATTTTGGTTTATGCACTTTGTTCAGTATTGTTAAGCACTTGGAGCAGAGTGTTAAGGCACGAAGGGGCGGTGCAGAAGCGCTGGGTAGCAGGAGCAGGGGACGTCGGCGATTAGGAATACAAGCAGGGGCGTCGGAAAGGGAGGAGCTCCGGCGGCCAACAGGGGGGCTGGAGAAAGCACGCGGCCAGCGGCGGGCCGGATCGTGGGATCGGCGGGGCTGGCGAGCGGATCACGAGCTGATTGCCGGCATGTAGTTGATTCAATTAAATGGTGCAGTTAAAAAAATCTCCCCTTTATTTCGGAACGGAAGGAGTGTATTTTAATTTCCAAGAAAAGCATTGGTGCCTTGAACCTATGTCTTTAGAATTGTATTCATCTACTGAACATTTCAAATGGAATGGATGTTCTTTTTGAATTTGATATCTGCATATGTCTGAACTTTGTCGACGTATGGCTGCTTATTTACATAGTGTAAGTGCAACGTTCAAATTTTCACTGTTTCTGAAACTGTCAGTTCAGACATGGAAATGAAACGATTCTTTCTGTTTAGGTACATAAATTTCGTTATCATATGATAACACTGCTTCATACAAATTATGGGTTTCTATATGGTATAAGTTAAATGAATGCAAATAAAATTAGTTAGTTTTCACCAACGAATAAAGTGTGTGCCAACAATGTGGTAGTTGCATCCGGCGGTTGCGCAGTCGCGCAACGGGTCATCTAGTTGACTATATAATGCAACTGATAGTTATTTAGAAATCAATCAAAGAGTTAACCATGAATTGCAAAGAGATTGTTTATTTTATTTTCTTAGTACAACACTATATGCTCATAATGCCGCAACTGACATCTCACATTCTCACTTTCTTGTTCTTCAAAATCAGCGGGATAGATTTTTAAAGGTAGAGTACACACAATATCAATGGAAAATTATGAACTACATGAAAGAACCCTACCTATATCACAGGCAAAATCTGAACCAACCTATATCACAGTCCACCTGAAGTGCAAGAGGAAGAAGATATTACATATGTAGCCCAAAATGCAGGTAAAACATAATGGGTGAAATCAAAATAAACTGCAGTGTAGTTGTCCTGAAATTTTCAAAAGAATGAACGAATATTGTTTTCCTGCAGTACATGTCAGCAAGTGAATGAACAAAATAATTGATCAATAACAGTTTCCGGCAGTTTTCGGAAACGTTTTGGTAAATGAATGAATGCACATTTTTAGGCAACAGCAAATGACTGAAATCATTGATCATAACTAGTGACTAGTCCCTGTTATTACTACCTGCTAATGATCATACACAGCAAATGAATGATCATAACCAGGACTATTTGTTCATATTTGATCTTGGAACCAACAAAATAGTTCTATTCTTCAACTTGCCAATAAGAATTGTCAGTGCTGATTCTACATAAGCATGCACATAAGTTTACGGTGCAACCTAGACCTTAGAACACCCCTACGAAATTATGATACAGCAGATTTGACAAATTGGAGTAGCAGATTTGACAATATGAAGAATAGAAGATTATGATACAGCAGGGGTATTTAAATTCATGGAATATATTTAAAATATTGCTCATATAGTTAAACCATTTGCATGCATCTGTTAAATGCCAATCTGCATTACTCTGCTGCAGTTTATAAGATACATCACTGATAAAAAACACAAACCAGTAGGCACTAGGTGTATTATTTAAGGAACAAGGTAGCAAGCATGAGTACCTTAACAGTTGGCACTTGTGGATTGACCTTATGAATGCCCAGCTCGTTTTGTTTAGGTGTCACCAGTAACCACTTTCCCCTCTTCTACCTTTGGCTTCACATCTTCCACCTAAAATTATGCTACTGTTAAGTGCAAAATAATATTGTGTAAAATATTTGTTGTGCTTGCTGCATCTAAAGAATATGCAAAAATAGCAATAGTTACAGAAATTTGAACTAGCAGCGATTTAAACAAACCAAAATTTGAACTGGCAATGGGAAATAATCCAATGAGCATATTATTCAGCTCAGTTTCGTTACAGGTAATTTCAGCAACACTAAACTGACATTAATTAGCTGGCTCCATAGCATTATATTCGTAGCAAAAAAGAATAAAACAACTGAATTTTGATGCTCAACCCCAACAATGTGGCCCTCAACCCCAACAAAATTGCCTGACCGGGGCATCCTTAACCAAGGTGAAAGTGAGATGCATATGGGTAATTTTTGTTTTTTGACATGGCGTAAATATTTTCTATTGAATATTCTATTTTGAGTTTTTATGTAGTACCAAATTTTATTTTATTGTGTCGGTGATATAAACAGGAAATACATGACGAGCACCCGAGAAGTGAGAGTGATAGAAATTAACAGGTTGTAAGCAAAAGTTCGAACCAAAAGGTGTCTCGATCGTATCCTACAGGCCTAACATCATATTACATGAAAAAAGGCCCATGAAAGAGAAAGCCCAACAGATAACAACTAGAGCAAGGCCTTTTTCCTTTTTTGCTTGCCAGGTTATCAATGGCGCTGCCTAGTTTCCTCTCTCCTTTCACCCGCTCAATGATCTTACTAATTTTGATTGATGCGTTGTGAGAGACATCCGACGGCCAGAAGCTGCGAGATAGCCGGCGAGCTCCTCTCATCTGGATTACATGGCTCGGAGTGGACGTTAAACCTAACTACCTAAGTAATTGCGTTGATGCTTGGATTTGATTTTATGTCGAGTCACTAGAACAACATGTCTAACACTAATCCTACTTTTTCTGCAAGTGCCGAGCGGATTTAGGGGGAGCATCCAATCCGTTCAAGGGCAACTTGGAGGGTTGGATCAATGCAATAAAGAACCTCCCACCGCCATAACATTTTTACTCCATGATCAATAAAGCGAGACAATATTTTGAACGAGTAGCAAAAATAACTACGTATGCAACAGATCCCATATTGTTGCATCCAAAATGCAAAAATGTGTGTCCTCAAGTGCAACAAAAGAAACCAACGCGCTCAAATGTGCCCAACGCGGGCCAGATCACATAAACACGTTTATAGCATTTAGGCAGGTGCGGCAATGGAAACCCATTACCCGCGTACACTGCGGGTAAAAACCCTATTAGGATAAGGATATGGGATAAAAAATTACCCATGTTTATGAAAATGGAAAAATATTATACACATCAGGTAGAGAGGGTACGGGTATGGGATCGTAAAACCATACCCGCGTACCCATGTACCCATCTAATATTCGACAAGTGAGTCTGAATTTCTATGTGTTGATGCATGAATAGGGTCGATGCATGGTAAACCTTCAACGAAATCAAGAGATATGACTTTCCATGCTTGTGTAGGCACGTTCAGTGGTTTAAGAAATCCATGATAACGAACTCGTTCCGTCTTGGCTTGTTTACAAATTCCACAGCCATCCACAAAAAGCTGCACTGCTGTTTTCATTCGCGGCCAAGCAAACAATTGCTTCATGCGCTGCAGCGTTGCTTGAACCCCAGAATGCCCACCAATGGCGCCAGAATGCATGCACTAGTAGAAATCGGACATTTAGCCCCGGGTGGGGAGGTCCTCTACTCCCGGTTTCTCACCCGGGACTCCCAAATCGGTACTAGAGCCCCCCCCCCCCTCTAGTCCCGGGTGTGTTACTAGCCGGGACAAAAGAGGTCCCCACGTGGGCGCTCTGGCAGCGCGTGGTCGAAGACCTCTAGTCCCGGCCTGTAATACGACCCGGGACTAGAGATGCTCCCACGTGGCAGCCTCTGGCTTTTTTGAATTCCCGCTTTATTGAATATTTAAAACTATGATCAATCTTGCAAAATATATGGTTAATTAATTACAAATCAGAAAAATACATATAGCATATAAAAATGTTCATAAAAGAAATATCTATCTAATAAAAATATACTTTATTCTTTATGGAGATCACAACCGGGACTAGAGCCCGTCTATTTGATTATATAGAGATCATATATAACGGGGACTAGAGCCCGTCTATTCGGTGCCATTGTATTTTCCCTTTGGGTTTATGACATGGTCATTCAAAAATCCCGCAATTTCCTCTTAAATTGGTAGAAAGCGATCCTTGTGTTGCAGCTTCCTCCGCATTGAATCACACTATAAAAGAATGAGATCAATGTTAATATCAATTATCGTAACAGAAATTATGAATGACACTCAACACAATTGATGGTAATAAAATAGAATTGTTCACGTACTTCTATCCATGACTTAGTGTTCCGCTCACTGACCTCCTGTCGAATCCACTCACAAACGAAGTATGCACACAAAGGTCCCTGGTGGCTGCCTCTCGCACTATTTTACGAGAATAGAATTCAATCAAATAATAATCAAGCATGGTATAATGGTATTGAAATTAGAATTAAAGAGATGCGCGAATCTAGCTAGCTCGTACTACTTACGTCGACATGATGAAAACTAAGCTCCTCTTTAAATTCACCAACTGTCCTCTTTGTGAAACTTTTCCAAATCCTGCCCGGCAAAAAAATGAATAAATGAGTTATTAGTTAATTGATATCTCAGGAAATGAACAAAAGAGACCGATATAGTGCGATAATGATTGAAAATACCTTTGGAGCGAATCTAAAATGCTTTGGTACTTATCTTCGGGATACGCCAATGAGTTAAAGATTTCAACTCTTGCCGTAGCAAGTCCTCGTTAACTTGTTTTGGGTCAACGAACCCAGTGTCAAAGATTCCTTTTCTGTCACATTCATCACTCTTCATTCTGCATAAATAGCGTAGTGAGCATAATTACTACAGGCAATGACCGAGCTGAGTTAGAGACTTTATTTTAGAAATAAATGAATTGAATCACTTACAGACAATAGGTACTGACGATACTTAAGTCGAGGGCGTCAAGCTTCACTAGTACAGAAAAGCTTTTCTGTGGCGCACCATTTTTCTATTCTGTGGTGCGCCACAGAATAGTCGCCACTAAATAAGCTATTCTGTGGCGCACCACCTAGTGCGCCACAGAATAAGCTATTCTGTGGCGCACCCAGCCCGGTGCGCCACAGAATAGCTTATTCTGTGGCGCACCCTACCCCGTGCTCCACAGAATTGTTTTTTTGAATTTCAAAAAAATGGCGGCCAGATCTAGATCTGGGTTCCCAAAAAATTTCAAAAAAATTCAAAAAAAATGAAAAAAATCAGAAAATGAAATAATTGATATCCCAGGAAATGAACAAAAGAGACCGATATAGTGCGATAATGATTGAAAATACCTTTGGAGCGAATCTAAAATGCTTTGGTACTTATCTTCGGGATACGCCAATGAGTTAAAGATTTCAACTCTTGCCGTAGCAAGTCCTCGTTAACTTGTTTTGGGTCAACGAACCCAGTGTCAAAGATTCCTTTTCTGTCACATTCATCACTCTTCATTCTGCATAAATAGCGTAGTGAGCATAATTACTACAGGCAATGACCGAGCTGAGTTAGAGACTTTATTTTAGAAATAAATGAATTGAATCACTTACAGACAATAGGTACTGACGATACTTAAGTCGAGGGCGTCAAGCTTCACTAGTACAGAAAAGCTTTTCTGTGACGCACCATTTTTCTATTCTGTGGCGCATGGGTGGTGCGCCACAGAATAGTCGCCACTAAATAAGCTATTCTGTGGCGCACCACCTAGTGCGCCACAGAATAAGCTATTCTGTGGCGCACCCAGCCCGGTGCGCCACAGAATAGCTTATTCTGTGGCGCACCCTACCCCGTGCGCCACAGAATTGTTTTTTTGAATTTCAAAAAAATGGCGGCCAGATCTAGATCTGGGTTCCCAAAAAATTTCAAAAAAATTCAAAAAAATCAGAAAATGAAATAATTTGGAAATTCCTATATATTTGAATTTTCTGAACATTTTTAACACTCCTAGTGAATCTCAAATGTTGACTTCCCGCTAGGTCACCCATCCTAGGAGTGCTCCCACCCAAGCACGCTTAACTTCTAAGTTCTATTCACTTCACCTACCATCCTGCTACTCAAGTTCTTATTGATAATAGTATCATATCAACCCTTTTAACCCTTATGTATGTCTATATATGTGTGTGTAGTTTATGTGTGTTATGTGTATATATATGTTTCAAAAAATTCAAAAGTTTGTACAGAAAGTTCAAATAATCCAAAAAAAATCAAAAATTTCAAAAAAGTCAAAAAATTCAAAAAATTCAAAAAATCCCAAAAAATTCAAAAAACTTCAAAAAATCCAAAAACTCAACAAATCCAAAAAAAATTGAATTTTTTTTTTTCATTTTGAAATAACTTTTTTTCCCTTTGGAATTTGGAGGATCTGAGAAAACCCCACCGGGGTTTACCCGGTGGGATCGGGTTCCTTTTTTTCTCTAGTTTTTTTTGACATATTAAACGCATTTTTTCGACGTCGTATACAAAAGTTATGGCCGTTTTACGTTTTTTTTCTGGATTTTGCAAAAAAGGTCAAAATTCATATTTCAAGATTTCTATACGAACTAGACAGTAACACCTAACCACATCTCGAAGGATTTTATTTTTTGAATTTTTTGACATTTTCTTTGAGTGTTTTGAAAACTGAAAAGGCGATCCACGGGGGGGGGTGGGGGGGGGGGGTGTGTGTGGAGCTGTTTTAAAAAAAATTCTGTGGCGCATGGGGCTTGGTGCGCCACAGAATTTCTGATTTCTGTGGCGCATGGCCTCGTGCGCCACAGAATTTGCATTTCTGTGGCGCACGTGGCCCATGCGCCACAGAAAACCATAATTCTGTGGCGCATCAGCTTCCATGCGCCACAGAATAGCACTATTCTGTGGCGCACCAGCCACATGCGCCACAGAATAGCACTATTCTGTGGCGCACCAGCTTAGGTGCGCCACAGAATAGCAAATTCTGTGGCGCGCCAGTTCCGGTGCGCCACAGAATAGCCTTATTCTGTGGCGCACCAGTTTTGGGTGCGCCACAGAAGCTTATTCTGTGGCGCACGGCCACATGGTGCGCCACAGAATAAGGATCCATAGAATTGGGTTTTCCTACTAGTGCTTGTATAACTGATAGAGTTCTTCAAGATAAATTTGTATCTGGTCTTCACCTGTGTAATGTTCTTGTGTAACTTTCACAAGGATCACTTCTCGATCTACCTTTGTGACTTCCAAGTACCACTTATGCAGTTTTCACATTTGTGTTGGTAGAAGCTCGATCTGATCAGGTGGTAGCAGAGACTTCCCGTATTCCCATTTCCATATGATCTAATCCGAAATGGGGATATCTTCATTTTGGAGTTGAGAAAGCGTAATACCAGCTTCTGCAGCAAATTTCGCCGCGTAAGCAGGGTCGACCACCACGGAGCCCTGATCAGCTTGCACCTTGAGCGGGGAGATCGACTGTTTTACCTGTTCTCCGAGCTGGGCAACGTCTCTTTTCCCGCTGGCACTACTACTCGTCGTGTGGGAGCGAACTCTCCTTATTGTACGTAAATAGTCATCTGGCCTATTTATCTCAGTTTGCGATGGATGCTCAAGAAAGTCCTTCGCCCACTTTTTTTCCTCTGGCGTAAATATTTGCTTTGGCTCGGCCATTTTCGGTGCGAAAAAACTTTTCACCTCAGCATCCACGATCGCGTCTCCTTCCTCTCGAGTCCTGTCGTAAGCTCTCGGGGGAGGAACCTTCGGTACTTTTGGGAGGGGCTCCTGTCGGGGTCCGTGTCGGAAACCCATCGACGAAACCCGGAATACTGCTGCTTCCTCTTTTGGCCCTGACCCTGCTTAGTGGGCGGAGGTGGCGGAGACGGCTGAGGAGTCGGCTGACGCGGCGGCGGAGACTGCTGAGGAGTCGGTTGATGCGGCGGCGGAGATCGAGATGGACTCGTGTTGTGCTGGTCGTCGTCCCTGTCGTCATCATGTGGACTTGGAGGTGGTGAATCGTGACTCGAAGGAGACGATGGTGGCCTTGGCGCCCAGCCTGGAAACACGATGTATTTCTTGCGCCATAGAATGATACCACCCTCGACGTCTCCTAGTGTCCTCACATCATCACATCCAGGGATGTCAAGATCCATTGATGCATATCCTGGACAAATTTTATCCACGCCGACACGAGCATAGCCATCTGGAATCGGGACTAGTGATGTAGATTCACAAGGTAAAGCATAGCCGTCCGCCGCCTTCAAGGATAAGTTCCTCAGTGCCACATGTAGCTCACAACTTGTCTTCTCACTGATATAATCCACGGGGTATCGATCCATCGGTGACTCATCAGCCCCGACCCCCGTGGAAGCCACGCTGCTTCTCCGCTGAGATGGGCCGCCTTGACTATGTTGCTGCAGCTGATGAGTTGGCCCTTGCTCGCGCATTTGATTCTCCGCTGAGATGGGCCGCCTTGACTATGTTACGATCTCAATTATCTCCTCGTTCTTTCTTTCTAGCTTGCTGATCCGGTCTGAGTCCTCCTGCTCCTTCCTCTTCTTTGCTCTCCCTCGGCTTCTATAAGATTCACGGTCCTCGGGAAACCCAATCTTCCACGGCACATCAGGTCCATAGCCTCATGTTCGTCCTCCTTTTTCTTTATTCCCGAGGGCCTCTGTCAGCTCGTCGTTCTCTCTGTCGGGAATAAACTTTCCCTCTTCAACCTTGGCGATTGTTTCAACAATTGCTTTCTGGGGTACATGAATTTCTTTATTTTCATCAACTATTAACTCCCCTGTTTCCATGTCATACTGCGCCCATGCCCAAGTACCCAATTTCTTACCCTATGGGGCCACTCCTGTGTAGCTAGAGTGATCCCTTTTTCGCGGATGGCGGCCTCAATTTGATCCCACTTAGGCTCGGCACTTCTGTAGCCACCTGCCCCCATCTTATGGTGATATAACTTTTTCGCTGCATTTTCCTTATTCTTTCTCGACCTTTCCTTAGCTAGTTCCGATTCCTTGTACTCCAGAAATGAGTTCCAGTGAGCCCGCTGGCTCTCTAGTGTGCCAGTGAAATCTGGAGCTTTCTTATCTTGGACATACGCACGGTATAATCTGTTCTTATACTTATTGAATCGTTCGGCCATCTTCTTAAGAGCGAAATGCTTGACTTTCTCCGTCATGGCTTTTGTCTGTTCTTCCGTATCCAAGACCGGTAGGGTGAAATATGCAATGAGCTTCTTCCAAATGCAAAGATACATTGAATTTTGTACTGTGGTGCTAGCATTGATCCAGGGACTAGCACATAACACAGGTGTTCTATCTTTATTAAGAGATGGGGCACTACAAAATGGTGTCAGAGCAAAGTGTTGCCTGTAGGTTCGAGCCCTTAGGATTGGTTAAACCCTTTTTGATCATGATATTATCTCCTTTGAGTATGTTGGATCCTAGCGGCATAGTGAGATGAAGCGGCCCGGAGACTAACTTTACATGTCCACGTACATGAGACCTGTCCCACAAGCAAAAGTGGCTGGCCGGGTGTCTGTCTCTCTCACTACAGTGAATATCCAATTTACAAAGAGTTGTTAATAATTGTTGATCACCTTGAAGAATAGACTTAATATTTTCTCTAAGTATTTATGCACATCATGACTAGTACTTCTTTACCTTATGTATTATGTTTTGATTATTTTACTCTTCTAACTCAAGGATGACGATCATCAAGTACGACACCGCGGAGGACTTCAAGGACACACACTTTGGAAGCTATCTTCTGGAGTTAGTTGAATTGCTGGCTCTACCCACACCCTCCATCAAGGCAACTCAACTGAAGAAGTTCCACAAAGAAGGTTTATGGGGGATTCGACTTCTCCAACTCGGACGCGAGACTGAACCCAAGACCGAAGACATCAAGATCAAGTCGATTAGTGACTCCTTGGAGAAGGGCCTCAATCTCGCCATGCAGGAGCTGATAGGACGTCTTTGTGGGCAACACCACCGGGAGCTAAAGAACCACTATTTTCATTCCCTAGGACGGCGTGATGAAGATGGAGAACCCTTCCTCGTAAATGAAGAGGCTAAACGCAAAGCTAATCCCTTGCACCTGTATCTTCAGAACTTAGAAAATCACCTCAAGGACCTCGAAGATGATCGGCGCGCCGAGCTACTGAACAATGATGAGCTACTCGCCCAGCTCAAGGAGACTCAAAAGAAGATCAACGCCCAAGAAGAAGTGATCGAAGCTCAGGAGGAGAAATTCAAGGCGCAAGAGAAGAAGTTTCAGAATCAAGAGAAGAGAATCAGGGAGAAGAACAAGGAGATTAAAGACTTGAAGAATGAACTTGAGAGCAACGACGTAGAGTTCGAGGCTGACCGCGATTTAATAGAGACACTGCGCGGTGAGAAGAGAAAGTTACAGGAGAAGAATGAAGCCCTAGAGAAGGAAGTGAATGAGCTCAAGGAGATTCTCGCGAGGGAAGGGATCACAATCGAGGAGGTCGAAGAGGAAGAAGATATCATGGACGAAAATTAGACTTAGTAGTTGGACCACCATGTTTTGTTTATTTCTCGTTAGCTCGTCTTTCGTTTAAGCATTGACCTCGAACTTGTGGTATGGCAATGTTAGAATGTTATGGATTGCAACTTTGTCGTTTTGTTTAATCTACCAAACTATGCCTCATTTTCGAATTTTGCTAAAGGAAGAAAAGTTTTAAGTTGTTTCTTTTGATTGCTTGACTTGTTGATTTGTGCATGGGTAGGATTTTCTCTTTATAGTTATGTCTATCTTTTACTCATCCATGCCGAAAAACCCCACAGATGCCTCCCCGTCGTGATCCTAGCAACAACAACAACAATGATGCTATGCAGCAGTTGATGGCCGCCCAAGCTCAGTTGATGACTATGATGACTCAGTTTATTGCAGCAAGCAACAACAACAACAACAATCCGCCACCGCCACCACCACCCCAAGTGGACAGACTTGCTAGATTTCTGAGGCTTAGGCCTAATAAGTTCTCCTCTGCTCCTGAACCTATAGTGGCCGATGACTGGCTCCGCTCAGTTAACAAGGACTTAGTGACTTGCGAGTGTACTGAGGCGGAGAAGGTGAGGTTCACCGCACACCTGCTGGAAGGACCCGCTGCAATGTGGTGGGAGACTTACCAAGTGACTCATCCTTTGGAGGACATGACTTGGGATGCCTTCAAGGAGGGTTTTCGCAATGCACATATTTCCTCTGGCGTAATGAATCTGAAAAAGGAAGAATTCCGCAGCTTGAGACAGGGAGGTAGAACTCTGAAGGAATACATTGATGACTTCTGCACGCTATCAAGGTATGCACCAGAGGACATTGACACTGATGCTAAGAGGAAGGAAAAATTCCTCAATGGACTTAAGGGAGAACTGAAGATACCTTTGTCTGTGGCTTATGCTCCCAACTATCAAGCTCTGTTGGATAAAGCAATCACTCTGGACAACAACATAAGAAAGGAAGAGAACAGGAAGAGGAAGTTCAGTGTAAGTAAGGTTCATTCTGAGGGAACACACAAGAGGCACCACATCTCTGAAAGCAGTGGGCACAAACATTGGAATCATGCCAACAACGGTAATGGCCACAAGCATCATGGTCACAACCAAAATGGAGGATACAAGGGTAACAATGGAGGATTCAAGGGAAACCATCACTATGGCCATAATCATGGAAGTGGTCAGCATCGTCCCAACTTTGAGGGGAAGAAGGACTTGTCTCAGGTGACTTGTTTCAAGTGCAAGAAGACGGGGCATTATGCAACTGAGTGCCCAGAGAGAAAGGCTGATGAGAATTCCAAGCCCAACCCTTTCCAGAAGGGGCAAGTGAACCACATCAATGTGGAAGAAGTATATGATGAACCCAATGCTGTGATTGGTACGTTCTTGCTCAATTCAGTTCCAGCATTAGTCTTATTTGATACTGGAGCATCGCATTCATTCATATCAAGAGCTTTTGTAAACAAACATGGGCTAGCCGAGGAAAGCATAGGAAAACCTATTAGAGTGAGTTCACCCGGTGGAGAAATGATAGTAAATTCTGGGTGTAGACAGTTAGACTTGGGGATTGGAAAATATCATTTCCCTACAAACCTGGTCATCCTAGAAACCCAAGGCTTGGATGTTATCATAGGGATGGATTGGATGACTCGTTTTGAAGGAATCATAGATTGTGCAAATAGAGCTATCACCCTCACCACCCCAAAGAAAAAGAAGACACTAGTACAGAACGACACATCGGATACCCCTCTATGGCAACGGCGAGAGTTAGGCGAAGGAAAAATGAGCTCCGCGCGCTTCCGCGAGTGCGCGCGTGCGCTAGTCGGTCGATGGGCCCGACACAATGGTAACGGAGGCTGAAAAGATCTCCGTTGCTCATATATAGGCAACGGAGGAAAGAATATCTCCGTTGCTGATATGACCACATCAGAAACGGAGATCGGTCTATCTCCATTTCCCATGTGAAGGCCCATTAAGCAGTGCCGGTATTAATATCTCCCACTCCAATACTGTCGTCCTATCGGCATCTGAGATAGGAGACGGGGTCCTGCTAGCCAAGGGTGAACGTAGGGCAAGAAGGTGGACGTCGTCGAGGTCGGGATTGTACACGGCAGTTTACCCAGCTTCAGGCTCCACGGTGGTGGCGGAGCCCTACGTGCTGCTATAATTCACTATGAGGCAAATAGCCGAGGTACAGGTTACAATGAGTTGATTGTATGTTGATTGGATGCCCTAAAGGCTTCCGGTGGTCCGGCTTATATAGGCGGCCGGACCTAGGGTTACAAGGAGATTACGAATCCGGCAAGTATACAGAGTCCTAAACCTAGCCGGCAAGTCTGCCGCCTTCCATCTTGGTCTTGGTGGCTTCATGGGCTTCAGTCTTGGGCCTCCTCCTTGCCGGCATCCGCCTTCGTTGGTCGTCAGCTATCTGGGCCGCCCGGCAGGCAAAGCCTTCACCACCACTGCGGGCCACCCTGGACTAGCCGGATTGATCCATGCTGGTGATACCCCTAGTAGGTATAACCCCAACATTAGCCCCTGGAAGGGTTCGAGTTCTTCAGGCGCCGTCTTCTTTTGTCGGCAACGTCCGTCTTGTCTTGTAAGCGGCTGAAGAGCTTGAAGCATTCCAAAGTTGAAAGTAAGCGGCGATCCGCCTAACGTAGTCGGATGATTTGCCGCCATCATGGGAAAGACGGCCTGACCGCTGTCAGAAATCTTCCGGCACCAGTCTTGTAATTTGACCAGTCCCGTCAAATGTTGACGGATGACGTCATGCAGTCCACGACAGTTTGGACTTGGGCATGTGTCATGATTATTCCTCCACTACGCACAAGAATCGGGGAGAAGGCCGCAGACACTGTTGCCACGACGTGTAAATCGTGGACACGTGGCGGAGATCGTGCGTCCCCCAAATCTCGCGCACGGATCTTGACGTAAGGAGTTAAATACCCAAAGGGCGCATCGAGGTGGAGCTTCTTCCCCATTCCCATCCACCGCGGCCTCCTCAGCTTCCCGAGCTTTCCTCCTCCCCGCACTCAACTCCAGCGAGCACGAGCAAAGCCTCCACGGCAATGGCGAGTACTCAGCAAGATTCGGCGGCGGCGGCGGCGCTGGCTGCGGCCTCGGCGACCATGGCTGGATCTGGATCTGCACCAGCGGCAACGGCGGTTCCCGCGAGCGCGCCGGAGACTTCTTCTATCCCCACCGTGGCCGCGGGTGAGGTTTCCTCTTCTTCCCCAACTCCAGTGGCACCTGCACCATCCACTCCCACCTTCCCCCTCCCATCCCTAGCGACGGCCAGTGTTGAGGCCACGGCGGAGGCAGAAGCTGCCGCCGACGACGACGACGCCGAGGATGAAGAGGAGACAGGGGACCTTGGCTCCAGGTATTGGCTGCCGTCAGTCATGTCGTCAGCTTATCTGAAGGAGCTGGAGGAAGGCGGCTACATACCGCCCAAGACGGAATGCTCCTGGAGGGTTAACGTTCCAGGCGACGAGGCAGTTCCTGACCCGCAAGACGGCGAGCGCGTCATGTTGGCGTCGCACAGCCTCCGCGGTATGTCTTTGCTGCTTTCCGCCTTCTTTCTGGCGGTGCTTAGTTTTTATGGGCTGCAGCCGCACAACATAGCGCCCAACAGTATTCTAGTGCTAGCCGGCTTCCAGGCTTTGTGCGAAGGGTACTTAGGCATAGCTGCGTCCATAGAGCTATTCAAGTACTGCTTCCTATGCCGCCGGCAAACCATACCAGGCGGCCATCTGGCAACTTGCGGTAGCGTAACCTTCAACTGCCGCCAACCCAACTGGTACCCAAAGATCCCATACATCGAGTCGGTGAAGTACTGGACCAGCACCTTTTTCTACTGCAAGGACATCCCGACACCCGGAACAACCCAGGGGATGCCTGTTTTTGTCAACGCTCCGCCAACGCACAAGGCCTGTTGGACGGCAAAGGTGCCGCTTAGCAGCTTGTCGGCTGAACTTCGAATTGCTGTCAGGCGGATCGAGTTCTTGACGAAGACGATGAAGGCTCCGCAACTTGACGAAGTTGACACCATGATCTGCTGGGTGTCGAGGAAGATAATGCCACTCCGCCATCGCCCACTGAAGATGTGCGAGTACAAGGCGGATGACGCCGGCAACAGCACCCTTGACCAAGATGCACTAGAGTACCGGCTCAGAGAGCTTGTGAAGCCCCAGTGGTAAGCCAGAGCTACTTTGTCATTTCCTTGACATCGTTGCCCACTGGGTATTGAATTAACGTTCTGTCTTTTTTCCTTTTCAGCTGCAAACCTTGGGGGATGAAGACTTGGCTCCTAACTGGTACGACACCGGTGCCAGCAAGTCGAAGAAGCGCAAACTAGGCGGCTCCACCAAGGATTTGGAGAAGAGGAAGAAAGCGGCCACCTCTGTTGATGCAGGGGATGATGCCTTGGAGAATGTCCCATTCAAGCGGTAGGCAAGCTTTTTGCTTTTCCTGACTCAGCCATTTTGATATAAGTTTGTACTGACAAAACTTGCACTTTTTTGCTTACAGGGGCAAGCCAGCCATGCCCAAGCTTCGCGCCAACCTGAAGATTTCTGCCGGTAGGGGCAAGCCACCACGTTCTTCTCCAGCCGTTGCGCCGACAACGCCCACAGTTGGCGTTCCCGTGGTTGTATGCCAGGGAACGTACACGGCTGCTGGTACCGCAGAGGCGGCTACGGAGAAGATGGCGGTCAAAAAGTCAGTTGCTGGACCTACTTTTTCCAAGACGGCTGAAGCTTCGGCTAATGATGCCGCTCGATTTATTGCCATGAAGCAAGAGATGGACGACAGGATGGCGGCTGACCAAGGCGGATCGTCCTCCCATCCCGGCTCTCAATCTGGCAAAGGGTTGCAAGACCCTCGGCAAACGCTAAGGACCATGCGTGAAGGTACCCGCAAATGGTACGCGCACATGGATGAACTCCACAAGACCCTGCATGGACAACTTGAGGTAATGTAGCCTATAGTCCCAGCCCCCGAGCACTTTGGCGGCTGAAAAAAAATTTAGCCGGCAAAGTGGTCTCGTTGACTAAATATTGCTAACAGCAACGTTGTTTTCGTGCATGCAGGCCGTTCTTGCTTCCAATCTTGAGCTGTTCCGTGCTCAAGAGAAGAAAAACAAAGAATGCCAGCAACTGCAGCAGGACGTGGAGATGAAGGACGCCCAGATTGCGAGCTTGGAAGAGGCTCGCAAAAAGGATGAAGGTGACAATTTTTTTTTCCTTTGCCTTCTTTTCGTCCGACTTCTTTTTTGCTTTTCCGACAAGTATTTTAGTCGTCTATCTCTTTATTTGTAGAATTATTAAACACCGCGCAAGATATTCTCAAGAACTCCTCTGACATGCAAGCTTTGATGAACGAAGCTGCAGATCTTGCTAAGTTGGTGGCAAAGCTGAAGGCAGATCATGCCAAGGAGCTGGAGAAGCGGGAGCTGGCCCATGCCGCCGATGTTAGCAAGTTGATGGGAAAACTTGAAGCTATGAGCAACAACCTCGACCAGGTGAACAAGAATGCCAAAGCGCAGCAGGAACAACTGTCACAGGCAGTCCAGCTAGCTCAGGAAACACTTGAGAACCATCTGGACGAGGTCAACGCCATCCACGAGCATGTCTTGGGTACGTCTCTAACTCTTCCTCCTTCTTTGATACTTTGCACTCTTGAAATTTCAAGCTGCAGTGTGTAACTTTGTATTTGTGCAGTGCCGGCTAATCTGGGTGATGACATGGCTACGACGCCGCGCCTTGCCCGTATCTTGAAGGTTGGCGAAATCGTCAACCAGATTGTCGGTGCGGGCAAAGCGTTTGCCGCCAAGTTCTACCCTGGCGAGGACGGCGATCCCGTCCACTTCGATGCCTTGCCGGACTTGCTGGAGAAGGCGGCAACCGAACATGACGGCACGCTACGATCAGCAGCACGAGGCGGAGCCAAGTTGGCATTGGTGATGACGGCGGCGTGGTATTCGGAGGCTGATATTCATCAAGTCACCGAGTACTTCCCCACCGAGAACGAAAACAACCAAGCCATCGTGATGCAGGACGTGCTGCGGTTTGTTCGAGGCTATGCGACCCGGGTTGCCAACATGGTTGACATCCGCAAGTTCTACAAGGAACACCCGGATCCACTTGCTGCCATAGCCGATCCCTCCTTGGCGGAACCTGAAGCTGCCGTAGGCGGAGAAGGCGAAGCCGCAGCTGACGAGCGCAGCCCCCAGGATGGCGGAGCCAGCCCCAAGGATGCCGGCGTCAGCCCCCAGGATCTCTCAACTTCCTCCACCAAGGCGGCAACTCCTTGACTATCCTCTCCTGCAACAGTTGCACAAAACACTGCGTTAATCTGTTAACGCAAAAAACTTTATATTTTGGGTTTGTAAATATTCTGGGCCAACTTTTATGCTACACTTGGCGGTAGGCTTATTTAAGTGGCCCGCCTTAATATGTATCTCGTTTGCATGTTTGGCTGTTTCATATGTTGGCGGAACCTCATCTTAGTTACTTTAGCTGAGCCAACCAGGTGCAATACCAACTAACTAGCTGGGTGGCCCGCGCAATTGCGCGGCTAGCAATCAGATTATTTCTATCTTGAACCCTGATGTATTAATTTTCTTATGGATGTCATCTTATTAAAAAAACAGAAATAAGAAGTGTAAATATATTGAAACAACTAACGATAATCGATTTGTAGAGCCTCATAAGTGCTCACGTGTTTCTCCCTGGTAATAGAACCTTGGTAAATATTATTAATACGAAACCCAAGTAACTTGATTATTCAACCAAGTTATATTATGCCAGAGATGACTGTCACATCAACTTGTATTCTACTCAACGTGTTCCACAAACTCCAACCCATCAACCTTGTCATCAAACACTAATATGTAATTTTCCATGCCTAATTAACAAAAAAAAAGATCAGTGACATACCTGTTGGATTCATTAGTAACGTTACCTATTGATCAAAGGTGTGAATTACATTATCTCCTGTATAACCATCTGATTCAGTTCATTATTAGTGATAGAGTGGACCCAAACCAAGATATACGTGTTTACATAGGGTAAATTATTTAAGGTTTTCGAGAAAACATTCTCTATAGATAAATAAATTGACAAATCCATTTAATAATATTTTTCTGCGTACTTCCGCGAAACTCATATTAAATATGTCTTTGATATTTCCCTGGGTTTGTATGCATATATCTATGCACGTGACTCTTAGGGTGTATGAGGTATCTGTATCTATTTCGTATCCTTATACAATCATATTCTACCATGATAAGAAGACATAAATCTTAGACTATATTTTCACTGTTAATCACGTGATCTTATTTGGGCATTATCAGTTTGAATTTTTCCTCAGAGTAATATGTAAAGCGCTTACAAAGAATATCAAAAGCAATGCGTAGATTATTTTATCATAGGACCTCAATATCCCACATTTGCGGTTACAAAGAATTTTTCCTCGGAGTAATATTTAAGTTTGAATTTGAATTGCTTATAATCGCGTAGATTAAATTTGCGCATTTGTAAAGGTCGATCATAAGATTTTGTTTTTTTAAATGAGTATGTATACTTTAAGAAATAGTGTGCGTGCTCCATTATGGAGCACATATAATAACACTACAACATAATTATTCTGAAATGGTGCAATTCTTGATTATTTTATCATAGGACCTCAATATCCCACATCTTTTCCCATATTTATTGTAGAGCGCATTACCAATAAGCATGTAAATTATTGTTTAACTAAAATTTTATGAGCAGCGACCTAATTTTTTAAGCAAACAGAAAAGCCAAGAAGTAGACTGTACCTTCAGCCGCCCAACATATTCTACTAAAATTCTGTATCATGTATTGCACGGACAATTATCTAAAATGATTTAAAAATCGTAGGAGTGAAGAAGAAATATAGTATAAAAGAAAGGATGTATTGTTTTACGTGAATGGGTGCAGTAAGCTTAGTTTTGTTGTTCCGAGCATGTAGTGCAAGAAGAGTAGGAAGCCATTGTCTCCTCCGTTCACAAAAATATATCCATAGTAGTTTCCACTCAGCCATCTAAAAGTAAAGGATTTTTTCTGTGCAGCATACCAAGCAAAAATATGACTGTTTGGAAATTAGTGTCATCATTAGTGGAGTAACTAAAATATAAAAGAACGTGTATTGAGTATTCTAAGAACCGTGCAATTTACACTTATCAAAGTTACGCAACCAAAAAATAGAAAACTGATAGAAATAAATAATAGGTATTTGTACCTATTTATATTATATAGTTGCATAAGGTTACCTATTCATACCTGAAAAAATTGAGTACAGTTATTATTTTAAAAAAATTGACGAATATGGCAAATAGTATGACTGTGAAACAATTTCAATTGAATTAGATAGCTGAATCGTAGCACTTACAAAGAATATCAAAAGCAATGCAAACATTTGTAATATGATTGTGTACCTTGGACACATCTTCTACTGCCTTTCATGCCCGGCTCATCACAACACCTACTGTGTAAGAAATCTTCTTTACTAAGAGGCAAAAGGCTTATTTTTAATTCGTTTGCTCTCCATCTTGCATGCATGCAGAGATCTTACCATAATACCAGTTTACCTCGAATCCAGCCTCTTGCATCATGCAAGCATGCAGGTGGTGGACCTCAATGCAATGGATCTTCTGTTGTGGGATGCCAATATATTTGTTGGAACAATTTGTATCAAAGTTCAATCTGCTTTTACAAAACATATGTCATGACCATTATTTTTTCCAATATAGATTCCGAATGATATATCAATGTCTATGTAGCGGTGACATAAAATTGAAAAATATTTGTAGAAAATCAATGAGAAATGTTAATTTTGATGGCACGTGGAGTGAAAAAAAATATTTCAAAAGAGTCTTAAAATTTATTTTCTCAATATTTCTATCCTAATTATTTCTGACATGGAAACAAATTTCAATTTAATTCGCCTCTTCATGATTGGTCACTTAAAATTAAACAAAGCATGTCATCTTATCAAATCTTTCCTAGCATTCAAAGTTTTTCTTTTTGGTTGTGGCACCATGACCGGTATGCATTTGTTTATTGCTCGATGTGGTGGGCAAACCTGGGTGCTTCTATGATCAGATAGGCTGACTTCTGTACCCTCTTCTGCAGGGTCTTGCCTGTATACCACCATGATATAAAAAAAACCGTGAGATTAGTGGTGTGCAAAATCAGTTACCACGTATTGCCTCCTAGGCTCCTACTATATTCTCAAAAAAAAAAAATCCTACCATGAAGCATTTTGGTCTTCCCAGATTAGTCGACCTTGGTTGGAGGTAGCCAGACAGTCAGCGAACTGATCAATATGAGCAGCAGACGAATCTAATCGAAAAGAAAAAAAATGATTACTTACATGTGCCTGGCGATAATACTCTTAGCGCCATCGATCCAGCGTTCTGGCCGGCATGGCGCAAATCCTGCCCGCTAGCTGCTACTGCAGAGGTTCATTGCCAGCATGAGTATCCTCTCGATGTTACACCACCTAAACCCAAATCATCCGGCAGAAATAGTTTAGACGGTGCGCTCCACCTGATGCAATCGAGGTGACAATGAGATCTATTTTCTCTTTCTTTCTTCGTTTAGACAGAGAAGAGTCACGCACCGGCCTCTGTGTACGCTAAAGACGACGACTGCTGGAAGGCTTGATAGGCAGAGTTTGCGACTGCTATCCTATAGGCGGGCGATACCTGTCACGGCCGGCCGGCCCGGCGTTTCTCTCCATCCAACGATGGTAGCTGGAATCTGTTAGTCTGCCACGCTGCCCTGCCGTCACGCTGTTGTAAAGCGAATCGGCAGGCCCGCCGGCCGGGCGTTTCTCTCCTTGCATGCAACGACGATAAGGCGCGCGATGACCGCTGGATCGCTGGCAAACCACCCGCCTGGTCGCCTGTGATGTCGGCTTAAGACGACGGCCGCTGGCTAGAGACGGGGTAGAGTAGAGGATACGGAACGGGATAGAGTTGCGACCACTATCAAGAAATTGCACAGAAAATTGAGACAAAATTTGTAGGCTGACGATGGCGATGATCTTACAACGACGAATCGCCAGTACGTGATGCGCCGCCGATTCATTGCTAGAAGTCATACTCCGCCATGCATGGATTGATTGCTAGCAGTTGTATTTGAACAGGAAAACCTAGAAAAGAGTCCAGGTTGTGCAATATTAACAGACATGGTAGATTGGACGTACCTTTTTTTCCAGGTTTACATGTGCGGGTTGGCATATCTAAATCTGCACCGTTTATACTTCTTAATTTTAGCATGACAAATCTCCACCGTTAATTGTTTGTTGTTTTAATAATATAATAGATTTAGACTCAGAGACCAAAGCCAGCATGTTGGTGCCAACGACATACTACTAGGCGACTCACACACAAACAGACAGATAAGCATATTAGGCGGTGCAAAGATTGTTTGCTTTTTTAGCCGCAGACGGCAAATGTCAAAAAAGTTTGAACCTTAGCACGGAGCAAAAATATTTTGTTCGGTAACTTTTATGACAACAGATATATGATTGCGAGAAAAGACAAAAGATGGCATGATCCCAAAACTGAATGAGCAAACCACAGACTTTTATTTCATAATCATATAGTACTTATTACAATGTGGAAATTGCTAAGTGTAAAAAGGACGTAGCTGCTCAATGTTCCAAGGTCGCTTGGTTTCTTCGTACTTGTCGTCAACCTTCCTTTTGCGCTTGCGACCTCGCTTCTTCTTGTATCCGTCTCGCGCGTCGACCAAGTAATAAGAACCATTGAGCAACACCTTACTGACCACAAAAGGTCCTTCCCAAGGCGGGGATAACTTATGCAAGCCCTTCCTATCTTGGATTAGGCGGAGGACCAGGTCACCAACTCTAAAACTTCGTTGCCGTACTTCTGCTGTGATAACGCCTCAAACTTTGCTGATAGATGGCGGATCGTGCGAGGCAACATCTCGTTCTTCATCAAGTAGGTCAAGGCCATCCTGTCTTGCATCTTCTGCGTCTTCCTGGACGTAGGCTTGATTCTGGGAGAATCGTACATCATGTCGGTTGGCAACACTGCTTCTGCGCCATAGACTAAGAAGAAAGGAGTAAACTTGGTTGATCTGTTTGGAGTTGTGCGTAAACTCCAAAGGACAGATGCAATTCATCCACCCAAGCCCCAGCCGCTCTGTGCAATGGTACTTCGAGACGTGGTTTGATTCCTTGTAGGACTAAACCATTTGTACGCTCTACTTGACCGTTTGCCTGCGGTGTGCTACTGAGGCTAGATCTAGGCGGATACCATGCTTATAACAGTATTCCTCGACTTCGCCTTGCGACAAGTTAGTGCCGTTATCGGTGATAATGCTATGAGGCACCCCGAACCGAGAGATTATTCCCCACAGAAAGTTTGCGGCTGTGGCGCCGTCTAGCTTTTTGATAGGCTTAGCTTCAACCCATTTGGTGAACTTGTCTACAGCCACAAGTAAATGTGTGTAGCCACCAGGCGCCGTTTTAAACGGACCAACCATGTCCAAGCCCCAGACTGCGAAAGGCCATGTGATGGGTATTGTTTTAAGCTCTTGAGCCGGCATGTGATTGTCTGGCATAAAGTTGGCAGCCCCTGCATCTTTTGAATGTCTCTGCATCTTGCTTGGCTGTCAACCATAGAAACCTTGTCGGAAGGCTTTTGAAACAAGGGCGCGTGAGGAAGCATGATGTCCACATACGCCGCATGTATCTCATCCAACAGTTCTCTGCCTTCTTCGGGCGAAATGCAGCGTTGGTAAACACCAGTGGTGCTACGCTTGTACAATTCGCCTTTGATTATTGTGAATGCCTTGGCTCTTCTTATTATTTGCCTTTTCAAAACCTCATCATCCGGTAACTCCTGATTGATCAGGAAGTCCAAATATGGCGTCGTCCAATCCGGCTTTACCAGTAGACGGCATAGCTAGCATGTCAACTGGTTCTGCCGATTCTGGGTCAAGGAGGTCTGCTCCTTTTATTGACGGCTTGTGTAGGTGTTCCAGGAAAACATCTTTTGGTACCTTTTTGCGTTCAGACCCCATTCTGGCAAGTGTATCTGCCGCCTCATTTTGAGCTCTTGGGATGTGGCGGACCTCGTAGCCTAGAAAACACTTGGCGAATTCGTCAACGGTAGCTCGATATGCCGCCATTGTCTCGCTCTTTGTGTCCCAAGTACCACGTATCTGTTGCGCCACCAAGTCTGAATCTCCGTAGCAGAGGACACGCTGGACGCCAAGTTCCTTGGCAATGTGTAAACCATGAAGGAGAGCTTCGTATTCAGCAACATTATTAGTTGCCTTGAAGTGAATTTGTAACACATAACTAAGCTTGTCTCCTTGAGGGTTTCTTAAAACAATGCCAGCCCCCGAGCCCTGAAGCATTTTTGATCCATCAAAGTGCATGATCCATATGCATCTTCAGGGAGAGGTACTTCGTCCATGGCCTCCGTCCAATCTGCTACAAATCTGCTAAGGCTTGAGACTTAATGGCCGTTCTGGGTTTATATGATGTCGAAGGCGGCAAGTTCAATGCCCCATTTGGCAACGCGGCCTGTTGCATCTGTATTATTGATGATATCCCCCAGAGGTGCCTTGCTCACACCGTTATTGAATGCTCCTGGAAATAGTGCCTTAACTTCCTGGCGGCGTAGAAAACACCGTAGACCAGCTTCTGGTAATGCGGATAACGCTGTTTTGAGGCGGAAAATACTTCACTGATGAAGTAAACCGGACGTTGTTCCGGCAAGTCTGAATTTTCCGTCTTGCGTTCCACAACCAGTACCACGCTAACAACCAAGTTAGTTGCCGCGATGTAAAGCAGCATTGGTTCCTGCGAACGAGGAGCTGCCAAAATTGGAGCAGACGTTAACGCGTCCTTGAGTTGCTGCAAGGCGGCGTCTGCTTCGTCTGTCCACTCAAAGTTGTCGGATTTCTTCAGAAGCCGGTAGAGAGGCAGTGCCTTCTCACCAAGACGGCTAATGAAACGACTGACGGCAGCCGCCGAGCCGGCAAGTCGCTGCACGTCCTTCAGGTCCTTGGGCCTGGATATGTTGAGGATCGCTTTGATTTTTTCTGGATTACTTCTATCCTCGTTCGGAAACGATAAAGCCAAGCAATTTGCCGGCAGGAACCCCGAAGACGCATTTTTTCGGGTTGAGCTTCATCCTATATACCCGGAGGCTATCAAAGGTTTCTCTCAAATCGTCAAGCAAATCTGCCTTCTTTCTTGACATGACGGCAATGTCGTCAACATAGACGTGAACATTGCGGCCAATTTGCTCGTGAAGGCATCTTTGCATACACCGCTGATACGTTGCGCCGGCATTTTTTAGACCGAAGGGCATCGTGATGTAGCAGAAGGTCCCGTAGGGCGTAGTGAACGCTGTTTTGATTTGGTCGGATTCTCGCATTTTGATTTGGTGGTACCCGGAGTACGCATCCAAAAAGCACAGCAGCTCGGAGCCGGCTGTGGAGTCTATGACCTGATCTATACGAGGCAAAGCAAAGTGGTCCTTAGGACAGCACTTGTTCAAACCGGTATAATCAATGCACATTCTCATTTCCTTATTAGGTTTTGGAACCATTACAGGATTTGCCAACCAATCAGTGTGTACTACCTCCCTAATGAACTTGGCTTCTTGCAACTTGATGATCTCCTTCCCTATTGCTGTCCGCTTCTTCTCACCGTAGCGCCTTATTCCTTGCTTCACTGGTTTGGCTCCTTCGTAGACGTTAAGAGAGTGCTCGGCAAGTTCCCTCGGGACACCTGGCATGTCGGCTGACGACCATGCAAAGATGTCCTGATTCTCACGGAGGAACCTGACGAGCGCGCTTTCCTATTTGTCGTCCAGCCAGCCCCTATGGTGACTTGCTTGGAGCTGTCACCTGGGACCAGATCCGCCTTCTTTGTGTCTTCGGACGCCTTGAAAGTGTTCTTTTGCTCAGCGGTCTTTACATGCTCCGGCAACTGCGACGTATCAGCTCTTTTTCAACATGGCTAATTCCTCTGCGTGGAGGACTGCCTCAGCGAAGGCGGCGTTGCCACGCTCACACTCCTTTGCTTTCTTGAAGTTGCCACTGACGGTGATTGTACCGTTGGGTCCCGGCATCTTCAGCTTGCTGTATATGTAACACGGCGAGCCATGAACTTGGCGAAAGCTGGCCGTCCAAAATGGCGTGGTAGGCACTTTGAAGGGGACTACTTCGAACCTGAGATACTCCGAGCGGTAGTTTGTCTCAGGTCCAAAAGTAACCTCCAATTGATGCTTCCCATTGACTTGGCTTGCTTTCCCGGAACGATGCCATGAAACTTGACTTTGCTGTAGTCAAGCTGGCTTTCCGACAAGTTCATGCGCTTCAGAGTGTCCGCGTAGATGATGTTGAGGCTGCTGCCGCCATCCATCAACACCTTGGTGAGCCTGAAGTTATCGACAATTGGGTCGACGACAAGGGCGTATTTGCCGGGGTGAGGACGTGATCTGGGTGATCATCTCTATCCCAAGTTATTGGCTCCTCTGACCAGTCTAGATACTGGGGAACATCTGGTACTGTGGCGTTTAGCTCGCGCATCTCCGCCTTTTCTTCTTTGCCGAAGGAGTGCCCAAGAAGCACACCAATTGGCCATGTACCTTGGGATATTTCTTTCTTTGCGCACCAGCTTGGGTTCCTCATCCTCGGACATGGAACTGCCCCATCATCGTCTTCCTTCTTTGTCTTCTCAGCCTTTTTGCTCTTTTTTGATTTCCAGCCAACCTCGGGGTCCTTCTTGAAGTCCTCCATGAACCGGCATTCCCCTAATGTGTGGTTAACTTTGCCTAAGGACGCGTGGATTGGGCAGGGCAAGGCTTTTGCCTGATCGTACGTCAGGCGTTGCTTGCTGGAGCCGCCATCTTTACCCTTTCCTTTCCACTTGCGGTTGCCGCCTTTGCCTTCGAAGGCGGCGGCGACCTCGTTTGACGGTCCGGCTTTGTCGTCCTGGGGAGCCTTGCGTTTGTGACTTGCTCGCCTGTTTGGCGCCATGTCATGTGCGCCATCTCCATCGCGTGCATCATCATCCGCCTGTGCGTACATGGCTGCTACTTCGAGCATGACTCCGAGATCCTTGACTTGCATGCGTACGAGCTTATGTCTGAGACTTGAGCCCTTCAGGAGGCCTGTGGTGAAGGCATGGATTGCTTGATTGTCGTCTACGTTCTCGCAGCTTGCCTTTGAATCCACCTTGCCAAGAAGCTTGTAGCTGTTTCATCTGGCTTTTGCACGCAACGAACCAAATCTGTGTATGTATTGGGTCGCTTGTACGTGCCTTGGAAGTGCTGCGTGAACACCTTTTCCATGTCATGCCAGCTATGAATGCTTTTCTCCGGCAAGTTTTCGATCCAGCTTCGGGCTGTCCCCTCCACATGAGGGGAAGGAAGCGTGCGCGACGAGGCCATTGCCTCCGGCAATTTCAACTGCCAGCGCGTAGTCCGACAACCATGAGTTTGGCTTGTCCGCTCCATTGTACCTTTGATGAGTTTTTGACACTGATGTCATGTCTCGGGTACTTGAACGTTGCGGATGGCTGGGCCAAAGCACTCAGGTCCTAGATAGGCATCTTGCTTTCCAGCCTTGATGTCATTGAGACGATGTCTCGCGTCTTGCGGACTGAGCTGTTTGCCAGATCTATCGGCATGAGGCTCGTCCTGCGCTGCCCGGCTGTGCCTAGGCTCGTTGTTGTGTCCCCGGCTTCCGCCTTCGTGCCTGGGCACTGGTGGTGGGGACTGTGTGCGGTCCCTGCTTCTTCTTGGCGGCGGGGCGTTGTCGCGGTTGCCGCCACTCCTTGGCGGCTGCTTGCTGCCCCTGCTTCCGCCTTCATCCCGCCTAGGCGGAGGAGGTGAGGCCTTGCGCCTGTTGCCGGTCCTGGATGCCTCGTCACGCTGCCTTTTGGAGGTGGTGATTTGCGTGGGTCTTTCTCCTTGTCCTTCCCTTTTCCGTGGCTACTGGAGCCGGACGGATCTTCGGGTTGCCACCGGCCGCAGCTTTGCAAGCGTTGGATTTGATTCCAACTTTCCTCCCTTGCGTCCGCCATGTCGGCGCGAGAATCAGCACGGGCCTGCTGCTCTAGAGCTTTGTGAGCAAGGATCGATGCGTAGTAATCTTCTCGTCCTTGTCATAGTCATCATTGTTGAGGATGTAAGGCGGCTGCAGTGTTGAGGACAGGGGTTGCGAGGATGACGTCCCCGTTCTTGTCCTTACGCTGCGGCGCTGTAGCCCACTCGAAACCAAGCTTTTGGGCAGGGGATTTGAAGGTGTCAGGATCCCTGCCTTTCTTGTTTTTCTTTCCGCCACAGTCCTGCCGGCTTGGGCAATGGGTGGTGGTGAAAAGATTGCGCTTGGGGTCTAACTTGGCGGTTATCTTGGCGTTTTCCTCCTTGGCTTCGTCGAGGAGGCTCTGGACCTCTGCTTGCTTGCTTTTGAGGTACTCAGTTTGCTCCACCAAGGTGTTCGAAGTTTCTCCAAATCAGCCGGATTGGTTTTGTCGTTTACCGGCGTGTGCAGAACTTCCGCCAGAGCCGCCATGTTCCCTATCTTGCTGGGCTCGCCCTTCTCTAGAATTCTTCTTTGGAGCCCCAGGAGGCTCTGGAAACTGTGGATCGGTTGCCGGGGTCCCCAGGTTGGCGGCGTCAGTTGCCGCCTTTCTGAGCTGCACCGGTGACATCCGCCACAAAAACCTGCTGCATGTTGACGGAGGAGCCCGTAGCCGCCTCAGAAGGCGGAGGATCAGGTGTAACAAAACACTGCTTGACCCGTTGCTCGAACATGCTGGCAGAATCTTCTTCGGAGTCAGAATCTACGTTGACGTGAACGGTAGATCTGGATCCGGCATCCGACATCGCATCATCCTGGAGTGCAGGAAGAATAGATTCGGGATCTTGACTGTTGGGCTGGGAGTCTGATCCCAGTCCCGTCATGCCGACAAAGTGTAGATCTGAATCTGCGGACTCCTCAGGGAGGCAAACTCAGATCCGTCTTGATTGTAGGGCGGGTGGGATGGCGAATAAATTCGCGGCAACCCATACGCCTCAGAAGTGTAGCCGATGAACACATCGACGCCGCCAAACGGCACAACTCCGCATCCGACAATGTAGTCGTCTGCGGGGATGTAGGACTCGTCGCAGCTGATGTAGTGGTTGTCGCCATAGCGAACAGCGCGGCCGACGGCGATTGTTTCGCCGATGCCGCCTAGGGTTCCCGCCTGGAACGTGACGCCTGACGCCTTAGGCCCCACGGTGGGCGCCAACTGTCGTCGTATCGGCATCTGGATAGGAGACGGGGTCCTGCTAGCCGAGGGTGAACGTAGGGCAAGAAGGTGGACGTCGTCGAGGTCGGGATTGTACACGGCAGTTTACCCAGCTTCAGGCTCCACGGCGGTGGCGGAGCCCTACGTGCTGCTATAACTCACTATAAGGCAATAGCCGTGAACAGGTTACAATGAGTTGGTTATGTATGAGAGTATGCCCTAAAGGCGTCCCGAGGTCCAGCTTATATAGGCGGCTGGACCTAGGGTTACAAGGAGATTACGTATCCGGCAAGTATACAGAGTCCTAAACCTAGCCGGCAAGTCTGCCGCCTTCCATCTTGGTCTTGGTGGCTTCATGGGCTTCAGTCTTGGGCCTCCTCCTTGCCGGCATCCGCCTTCCTTGGTCGTCAGCTATCTGGGCCGCCCGGTAGGCAAAGCCTTCACCACCACTGCGGGCCACCCTGGACTAGCCGGATTGATCCATGCTGGTGATACCCCTAGTAGGTATATCCCCAACAGGTATATCCCCAACAAATACTATATCTCACTCTCACTCTCACATTCTCACTCTCCCCAGTTCCTAACCCTACCCACACACGCTCTCCTCCTACTTCACCCATCGATGGCGAACCCCTCCGGCGCCGACGGAAGTCAGGATGGAGCATCTTCCTCCTCCCACCCTCCGAGGCGCAGCCCGGATCTCCCCTACAACTGGGGCGAGATCCCCGGCGACTGCGGTCGCGAGTTCATTCGGAGCCGTCAAATCCAATCCGGATCCACGGCGGCGGCGGCCACCAACGCCCGGATCTCGTCCTCATCATCCTCCTCGGACGATGAGGACGAGGATCTGGAGGTCGGTCTCCTCTTATCTCGCGCCTCCTTTGAGCGCGAGCGTGCCGAGGGTGTCATTCGGGCGTCTGCGATGCAGAGAGCTATCCGCATCTCCACCGCCGAGCACGCGATAGAAGCCGCCGAGGAGGCGTTGTTCCAGACGCGGCTCCGGGCGGCCATAGACCGCTCTCTTCTCCCTGGCCAGGACCCTGGGCCAGATGCGGCGGCGGCAGCGGTGGCAGCGGCGGAGGAGGAGGATGAGGAGGAGGAGGACGCTCCGGTGTTCGAGCAGGATGACATCTCCTCTGACGTCTCCTCTGGCAGTGGCTCCGGCGCCGACGCCTGGGACGCAATCCGCGACGGAAAGCGACCATGCCTCGCCTAAGGTAAATGACCGCTATGTATTTGCTATGTTAGCTACTTATTTAGCTCGGTTTGCTCTGTTAGTTAGCTCTGTTCAGCTATGTATTTGATATGTTAGCTACTTATTTAGCTCGGTTTGCTTTGTTTAGCTATGTATTTGCTATGTTAGCTACTTATTTGGCTCGGTTTGATCTGTTAGTTAGCTCTGTTCAGCTATGTATTTGCTATGTTAGCTACTTATTTAGCTCGGTTTGCTTTGTTTAGCTATGTATTTGCTATGTTAGCTACTTATTTAGCTTGGTTTGCTTTGTTTAGCTATGTATTTGCTATGTTAGCTACTTATTTAGCTCGGTTTGCTCTGTTAGTTAGCTCTGTTCAGCTATGTATTTGCTATGTTAGCTACTTATTTAGCTCGGTTTGCTTTGTTTAGCTATGTATTTGTTATGTTAGCTACTTATTTAGCTCGGTTTGCTCTGTTAGTTAGCTCTGTTCAGCTATGTATTTGCTATGTTAGCTACTTATTTAGCTCGGTTTGCTTTGTTTAGCTATGTATTTGCTATGTTAGCTACTTATTTAGCTCGGTTTGCTTTGTTTAGCTATGTATTTGCTATGTTAGCTACTTATTTAGCTCGGTTTGCTCTGTTAGTTAGCTCTGTTCAGCTATGTATTTGCTATGTTAGCTACTTATTTAGCTCTGTTTGCTCTGTTAGCTGCTTATCCCACTACATTTTGCTTTGTTTACTGCTTATTGGCTCTGTTTATTAGCTTTGTTTGCTGTTTTTAACAAAGAATATTCGTTGTGTCAAGGGCTTGGTGGATGCTTGGTGACGATGCTGCTGCCGTGAAGACCTAGGAGCGGGGCTCCATACACGGTGCCGTCACCAGGAGCAGTACATTTTGCGCAGCAGGATGAAGACAGTAGATGTTCATCTGGCGGCCGTGAAGACATAGGAGCAGAGCTCCAGCCACGCGCACTGATGAACTTTTGTAAAGCAGGGCGTACAGGAATACGGTGATGACCGGGCGGCCGTCTAGTCGCATGGAGCGGGGCTCCATCGATGGCACAGCCCGTCACCATGTTTTTTTTTGTTTTCCTGTAACCCTTATTAGAAACGGTGATTAGCAAAACTCCGTGTCTAATGTTAAATATATCAGAAACGGTTTATCTCCTCCGTTGCCATTGAGATCTTCACATCAGTGACAGGGTCGGGGACACGGACCCTTTCTCCGTTGCCGATGGGGTTTTTGGCCCATTTCCGATGTGTCGTTCTGTACTAGTGAGATTAGGTTCAGATCAACTTTCGAACTTAAGAAAGTTAGGCTAAATTCTCTTAAGGGGGTTAGCCTAGGTGATGTCCTTATTGTCAGGGAATACCCAGACGTGTTTCCGGAGGAACTACCAGGAATGCCACCCGATAGAGATGTAGAGTTTCTCATTTAACTAAAACCGGGTACTGGACCAATAGCTAAGAGACCATACCCGATGGCCGTTGATGAACTGAAAGAGCTAAAGAAGCAGCTTGAAGAACACATAAAGAAAGGATTTATTCGCCCAAGTTCATCGCCATGGGAGCACCAGTCTTATTCGTTGAGAAGAAAGATCATACGCAGAGGCTAGTCACGGACTACAGAGATATAAATGAACAAACCAACAAGAATAAGTACCCGCTACCCAAAATAAATGAATTATTCGATCAATTGGAAGGTGCTTATGTTTTCTCAAAGATCGATCTTCGATCAGGGTACCTCCAGATGAAAGTTAGAGAAATGGATATACCCAAGACTGCATTTATTACCAGATATGGCTCTTATGAGTACACCGTAATGCCTTTTGGTTTGACCAATGCTCCCGCATATTTCATGAATATGATGAATAAAGTGTTCATGGATTTTCTGGATAAGTTTGTCGTGGTTTTTATCGATGACATCTTAGTCTACTCCAAATGCCACAATGAACATGAAGAGCATTTGCGCCTGGTACTGCAGAGACTACGAGAACATAAGTTGTATGCCAAATTCAGCAAGTGTGAGTTTTGGTTAGAGCAAGTTGGATTTCTAGGTCATGTGGTGTCTAAGGAGGGTATAGCAGTAGATCCTGAAAAGGTTTCAGCTGTAACCAGTTGGGAGCCACCAAAGAATGTGGGAGAAATCCGTAGTTTTCTTGGTCTAGCAGGATACTACCGAAGATTCATTGAAATTTTTTCCAAGATTGCCAAGCCCATGACGGAGTTGTTGAAGAAGGAAAAGAAGTTTGAATGGACTGAGGTATGCGAATCCAGTTTTCAGGAGTTGAAGAAACGACTAGTGTCAGCCCCAGTTATATGCTTACCTGATTTAGATAAGGAATTTCAGGTGTACTGTGATGCCTCACGCCAAGGTCTTGGAAGTGTATTGATGCAGGAAGGCAGAGTGGCATCCTATGCCTCCAGACAACTCAAGAAACATGAAGTTAATTATCCCACAGATGATCTCGAGTTAGCCTCGGTAGTGCATGCCCTGAAGACCTGGAGACACTATCTGATGGGGAAACGATGTGAAGTTTTCACCGATCACAAGAGTTTGAAGTATATTTTTACTCAGAAGGAGTTGAATATGAGACAGAGAAGATGGTTAGAACTTATCAAAGATTTTGATCTAAGCTTACAATATCATCCTGGTAAGGCTAATGTAGTAGCAGATGCCCTGAGTCGCAAGGTGTACGTGAATGGCCTCACGGCAGGGGAATTACCCGAGGATTTATGCAAGGCATTCAAGGACCTCAGATTGGAAGTAGTATCAGAGGGTTTCGTAGCCTCATTAGAAGTACAACCAACTCTGATGGACAAGATACGCGAAGCCTGGAAGGGAGACAAGGATATAGAAGAAATCAAAGTCAATCTGAGAGCAGGAAAAGCCAAAGGATTCCATGAAGATGAGCAAGGAACCCTGTGGTTTGAAAAACGTGTGTGTGTAGCCAATGACCCTGATCTTAGGAAATTGATTCTTCAAGAAGCCCATGAGACACCTTACTCCATTCATCCAGGAAATACCAAGATGTACATGGATGTGAAGGAGAAATTCTGGTGGAATAATTTGAAGAGAGACATAGCAGAATATATCGCAAAGTGTGATGTATGCAGTCGAGTAAAAGCAGAACATCAGAAGCCGGCAGGACTTTTACAACCTTTGAAGGTGCCGGACTGGAAGTGGGATTCTATTGGTATGGACTTCATTACAGGACTACCAAGGACCAAATCGGGTTATGATTCCATTTGGGTTATAGTCTGCCGTCTGACGAAAATAGCTCACTTTATACCCGTGAAGACCACATATACCAGTGCTAAGTTAGCTGACATTTACATGAAGAGAATTGTGTGCCTTCATGGAGTTCCTAAGAGTATCGTGTCTGATAGAGGAACCCAGTTCACATCTCATTTCTGGAAACAGTTGCATGAATCATTAGGAACCAGATTGGAATTCAGCACAGCATTTCACCCACAAACAGATGGTCAGACTGAGAGAGTAAACCAGATTCTGGAAGATATGCTAAGAGCTTGTGCGCTCGATTACGGATCTAGCTAGGATGATAACCTGCCGTACGCTGAATTCTCCTACAATAACAGTTACCAAGCAAGCATTGAGATGGCACCGTTTGAAGCCTTATATGGGAAGAAATGCACTACCCCATTGTTGTGGAGTGGTGTAGGGGAACGGAGTTTCTTCGGACCTGATATAATCCAGGATGCTGAAGAGAAGGTCAGACTGATCAAAGATAGATTGAAGATAGCCCAGTCTCGACGGAAGAGCTATGCGGATTCCAAACGTAGAGAAGTCACCTACGAAGCGGGTGATAGAGCCTATCTCAGAGTATCACCCCTTCGTGGTGTAAAAAGGTTTGGACTCAAAGGAAAGTTAGCACGCGATACATTGGACCATTCAAAATCCTTTCTCGCAAAGGTGAAGTGGCCTATGAGTTGGAACTGCCGGAAATTCTGTCTGCGGTCCATAATGTATTCCATGTCAGTCTGTTGAAGAAATGTCACCCCGAGATGTTGGGGACTCCGTTGAAGGATACCGTACCCCTCGAGGAAGTACAAACTGGAGAGTGACCTGACCTATGAAGAGAAACCCATAAAGATATTAGAGACAGCAGAAAGAGTTACCCGTACCAAAACCATTAAGTTCTGCAAGGTTCAGTGGAGTCATCACACCGAGGAAGAAGCCACATGGGAACGAGAAGATGGCCTTCGAGAAGACTATCCTCACCTAATTGCTGACCTTTCCGAAGCTCGGGAACGAGCACCTAATTGCTGACCCAACGCCAGCCCGCACACCTCTCTTTCCCTCATCTCGCTGACGAGCAGACCCCACTCCTGACGAACGCGTCTTCAACCTCCTGCGCCTGAAAACAAGCCGCGACGAGCACGAAATCTTCTCCCGTGATTCGGCGTTTCCAAACCGATTCGAGAAAATCCTTTCACCCCATTTATACCCCGCAAAGCCCTCTCTCATTTCCGCCAAAAACCCTAGCCATCCGCCGCAAGGCTGCCGGTGCCCGAGGTCTGAATCTCGCCACTGCCGCCGCCGTAATCCTCGTTTTTCCGGTGACCTCTGGCGCTCCCGTGCCTCCCTATCCTCTCTACGCTTCATCTTTTTCTCGTGTGCATCTAATGGACATGGTCCTTTCTTGTTTCATGCACCAGATCGTCGTGTCCATCCTTGACCCGACGCCGCCGTCCATTTCTCCAACTCCGGCGAACAATCCAGGGAGGAGCAGAGCATCTCGACGCCGTCTACCTCGCCATCAAGTTCGCCTCGACGTTCTGCAACGCTCGGTAACGGAACCCCTCTCATGTCCCCTTCTTTTTCCGTAGCGCGCAACGCCGGCCATGGCTCCGCCGCAACCGGAGCAACTCTGGCACACCGGCGCCGCTCGTTTCGTTCTTTTGGATCTGGATCGTTAGATCGGAATTGCATGGCTAGGATTAGATCACCCAAAGCGAAAGGGTATGGATAGATCTGATTCGTTTATTTCTGCTTAAGTTAGATCGTGCGGTTCACGTTCACGATCCGCGCGAAGCGGTACGGGCGAATCACAGTCTGCCACGTAGCCCTTTCTTTTTCTATTTCGGCAGGATTTAGTAAATAAGGCAGAAAACTTGTAAAACTTTGAAAAATCATATCTTTCAAACCGTAAGTCCATTTTTGATGAATTTTATATCCACGGATAGCCCTGATCTTGTAGTTTATTTCTGCTTCATTAGTTTTTCTTTATTGTATCATTTATTTCAGGTAAACTGCAGAGTAGTATTTCGGCTATTTAAAAATATAACTTAATTACTAAAAATAATTTTTCAGTAGATCCTTTTGTTAAAGCTCGGTAATTTTGTCCTCTGTCCAGAAGGTTCAACTTGTGTTTTATGTGAAACTTTTTATAACAGAATCAAAAAGAAAGTGTTGTAGGACTCGATTTTGCTATTATTTTGTTCTTGTTAATTTATTCAAAATAAAATAAAATTTGCTGCATGGTTGCATCACATGCATTTAATAACAGAGGGAATAAAATTGTAACAAGTTTATTTGTTGTTTGTTCATGGCATATCATGCATGCATACATGTTCATGGCATATCATGCATGCATACATTGTTTGTGAAAAATTGTGTGTTTATGTATTATTTGCTTTTGCTTGCTAGATTGTGAAGAGGAGCAAGGGTATTCTTGTGATTGTTATTCTTGTTGTGCTTGTTCATCCTGTTACCATGGCAAGTGACATTCATAAACCACCCATTATTTTTCCTATATGCATTAGTCGAATTTTTGAGTAGTATGCATGATAGGAATTTTATTAAGTTATTATGCTATGCTAGTTAATATGCTATGCAATTTTTTCCTAGTAGTGTGTAGCCACCCTCTTTACCTTGTATCGTAGCCTTATAAGTTTTATTAGATGCTTAGCAATGCTATTAAATTGTTTACTACTGAAATGTTGAGTAAATTTTCTAAGTACTAAATTTTTAAAATGCACACCTGGGTGGATATATTGGTTGGAATGGTTTATGTTGAGTGGCTATTTGGGGCTGTGCTTGTGGTTGTCATCACCTAAGGTAAATTCATTTATACTTAGGGCCATGAGCATGGTGGTTTTCACCTGAAAGTACACTTATGGTTGCCACCCAGGAACAAAGAGATTACTAAGTCCCTCCAAGTTTAGATGCTTTCCCGTGCAACCTTTTGACAATGGGCTCTGTCTTGAATCAACTAAGTTGTGAGAGTTCAACCTGTCAGCTTGACAAGCAGATGTAGAGTTTTGTAGGTGGAACGGGTCTTGCTAGTATGGTTGAATTCTTCTTCTGAAAGATCTTGTCTCAATTCTCTCCTTTCCTTAATGCACTCCGCGTGTATAGGATGTTTGGGTTAATTGAGTCTGAAGGTGAAAGTGCACAACCTCTGCAGAGTTAAAAATCTAAGTACTTAGCCGTGTCCCCGGTGATGGACAACTTCGAGCAGCTGGACAAGGATGGACAGAAGAATCTCAACACCGTTTTCAAGAAGTAAAATTTTGACTAAGGAAATAATTTGTGGTGCGCATGGGTTTCATCCCTTGGTGCCAAGTCTTTGTAAATAAAACTCTTTTACAAAAGATAGGAGAGAACTTGCTTTCCGCAAACTGCCTACAACTCCACCAAGCCAAATATTCATATAGTTTTTAGACTTGTCATTTATATCCACCATAGTCACTTGCCAATACTTCATTGTATTGACCTCCTTCGGGGGCTGCATATTCCAATGTGCAGGTACCTCTGATGAAGAATAAAATTCTGGACTCGAGTCTACACCCAACATGTCTGCCTGTGGCGCATGCTTGAAGATGGAGGCTCATTGATGTTTCGTTTCCTGCTTAAGAACTCTGAATTTTGCTAGCCTTTAAGGTTATGCACTTTGTAATAAAGCTATACTTGGCTATTCTGGATCTTGATGTAATAATTTTGATACTTATGCAAAGATACATTGAATTTTGTACTGTGGTGCTAGCATTGATCCAGGGACTAGCACATAACACAGGTGTTCTATCATTATTAAGAGATGGGGCACTATAGTCCTCCCATGGTAGCACCAACGCCTCCCATGCCGCCCATCCCTCCATATGGTCCCATGCCTCCCAAAAGAGAGCCAAAACTCATGCCTCCCATGCCCATCGGAGGTGCATTCATCACTCCCATCCCTCCATTGCCTCCCATGCCCTCCATGCTTGTTCCTATACCTCCAAAGCCTCCCATGGTACCACTAACGCCTCCCATGCTTGTCATTCTTTTCTTCATCAATAGTTCATCACGGCGTATGTTGAGGTACTCCTTTTGCTTGTCATCAAAGTGTGACGTGTCCATGAAGAAGAGGTATTTCTCCCACTCCATCATCCTAGCTTGCTCCGCCATTTCCAATTTCTTCTCCTCCAATGCCAACCTCCTCTCCTCCGCCGCCACCTTTCTTGCTTCGGTCTCGGCGTGTAGGCTATTCTTCTTTTGCTTCGCCTCTTGCGCCAATTTCCTCTCCTCCATTGCCAACCTTCGTGTTTTCACCATTTCCTCCATGGCGTGCTTGAGATCATCATCTCCTCCTCCTTTCTTCCTCTCTTTTGCTATTTTTGCACCCGTTGGTCTCCTTGGATTTGCATAGTTCACCGAGTTAGGGGTCGGGCTCCTCCTCTTGCCGCCGTCGCTTGATGCTTCATCTCCGTCCAAGTTCAACACTTCTTTAATACTTGGCACCTCTAGAACATCACGCTTCTTCCATTTCTCTTCATCCTTCAACCTCTCATAGCAATGGGACAACACAAATGCTTTCCCTTTCTTCACCTTGCCTTTCTTGTTCTTCTTATCTTCTCCACGGAACAAGTTTTGTGCAATATTGAGCTACATGTTGAAAAGAACAAGTAAGAGCACATAGTAGCAAAGGAGCAATGATGTGGGTACACAAATGAGACACTTACCCTATCTATGTCATTTGTGCCACTTGGGTTTAGGGCATCAACCGCCGCCATTGCCCCCGCCCACTTTTGACAATCGGTGTTTATCAATGACCACCGGGAGCGAAGTGATCTATTGCTTCGCTCAATTCCACTCTTATTGTGCGTGTCATAGTACTCCTTCATCCTATCCCAATATGCGTTGAATGTTTGAGCCGTTGCGACGGCGGCATCCAAAGACACATTTAGGTATGTCTCGCATAGCAAAAGGTCATCTTGCACGGTGTAGTTGACCGACCTTCCTTTCGGAGGACCAACCAAACCCTCTCCATCCTCATCCACTTCTTCTTCAAATTCATGATCGTCATCATGTAGTTCATTGGTTTGGGACCAATGTGAAGTGTTGGAGCCAACTCCCATTGTTGAGAAATATGCGTCATCATTCAAACTACAAATAAGTTGAAGATAGTCAAGCAAGGGGACGAATCAAGCGAATTGTCAAGCAAGATAGAGAAAAGTACCTTATGGGCATTTCGTCAAGCACCCTATTTGCATCCTCCTCCGGCGCAAAAAGCGACGGCTCCGGCGCGGGTGCCGGCGCTACGGGTGGCGGAGGCGGTGGCGGAGGCGGGGCCAATGGCGCTGGCGTCGCCTTCCTCTTGTTGGCTGGCGCCGCAGCGGCGCCCACCTTCTTCATCTTCTTGGCTGCCGCCGCAATCGGGCGCTTGGGGAGGACGTTCCGCCGCTGCGCACCGGGCGCCTGCGCGACGGCTCTGACGGAGTTCGGCCGTGGCGCCGTGAAAAGGCCGCGCGCGAGCCCCATGCCGGGATTTGGTGCGGCGCGGCGGCGGAGTTGGTCACGCTCGCGCTAGGGTTTGCGGCGGCGCCGACGGGAGAGGGGTCGCGGACGTAGGGCGGGGTCGGAGGAACGCTCGAGTGGCCTTCCATCGCCGGAATTCCGCCGGCGGCACCGCGCGCTAGGCGAAGGGAGGGCGACGACGGGAGCAGTGGGGAATTTTCCGGGTGGTGGTTGCTCTCTCGCGCGCAATTTCCTTTCGCACCGCGCGCTGGAGCGGCCGCCCCAAATTCAGCGCAAGGAGTACCGCTTGGGCCAGCGCGCTGGCCCCTTTTTACCGCGCGCGGAGTTTTAGCGCGGCTGCTGGAGACGCCGAAACGGTGCGCGCGCGATATCGGCGGTTTCTTGGGCGCGCGGCGTTTTTAGCGCTGTTGGAGATGCTCTAACTGTTTAGAGGAAATGGCAACGGCTGCATCAACATGTCAGTGTCTACTGTCTTAAAGCTAGCTAGGGTACTGCATCATCATGTCAGTCTGTACTGTTTACACGGTAGCCGCGGACATGTGAACGAGCTGATGCGGACGTATCAGGAAAAATTGTTGTAGCGGACGCCACGAACATGTCCGCCTGCATTTTTTTTTTTTTTTGACGGAAGGCAGCAGGAGAACCGGAATTCAACCCGCCTTTCAGTTTTTTGTGTTGGTTGGAATTGCAAGAGCTGAATAGTGTTTTGAACGATTCCACCTCTAATTTCTTCCAACGCTGGAGCAGCCATTTGCTGGTATGTGTCAGGAGCAATGGAGAGTATCTATTCTTGGCTGAAGCCATGGTGACATAGAAAAACCTTGGAAGTTCAACGATGGACTCCTTCTATCCCCTACATATATGTATCTGCAAGAACAAACACCTGTCAGATCATAGTATTTGTGTTGTTAGTAGGATCGACTTACCACGTAACACTTGGCTCATCTGTCTCGATAAGCATTTTAAATCACATTCCAACAAACAGACGTGTGTTGTAGACAGATTTGACATACTTGGCCAATGGAATGATAAATTCAGAAGGACTTGCACTTCATAACAGTATATAGAAAATGACCATTATTTTCATAGACTGTTCATCCTTTTTTCAAAATACAAAAATATTATCTCTAGTGCCCACCGCAATGCGCGAGGTATCGACTATCTGTAACGGTTATCAAGAGCGGAGGTGCACATGCATTTGGTATCGGTGGTGCGCAAGAGTCAAGAATGGCGGCCGGCAGTGCCAGTTGGTTTCTTTCGAGGAAATTGCGATGCAAATTTGACACTGCTACGTAATAGGCCAACTTTTGCTCTTCTTTTGATAGTGCGAAGGACGTATGTGACAAGCGGCTGGCAGTGGAATGGTGCAAAGGAGGCGTTGACGAGGCAAAGCAAGTCTTCAACTGTGAATCCGGACGAGCCAGTCAGTCAGCTTTTAAAGATCGCGCTGTCGGCAGTACAACCATTTTAAGTAAAATAGGATGGTGTCTGAAGCTTGCATTTGATGTTTCGCTTTTCTCCTGTTTTCTTTGGCACTGATTGGCAGGTCCCCTGCGCCAACCACGGAATGGCAAAAGAATAGAACTTTTCCTCACGCGGGACAGGCACAAGGCTACCCACGAAGACATGCATCTTGGTGCACAGAAAAACGACAGTGTTCTTGATCTGTTGCGAGGCATGTACCAATGCACTTGTCGTGGGTTGTCACGGCAGATGTTACCATAGGGTAACTAGAGTTGAGTGGCAAGGCGAAACTGGTGTTCAAGAGTTGGTCTAGCTCTGCGGGGGAGAATATGTTTTTTACCCAGGTTCAGGTCTCCTCGGTGGAGGATCCCTACGTTCTACTATAACTCACTATTTGATAACATATTACATGGTGCGCCAATGGCGATCGCCGGGTTTGGATGACTCCGGCATGGGAGCTCTCTCTTGAGTTCTCTCTCTTTTGTCTATTTCCCTCGGATCTGTCTATCTATGACCTAGGAGCCGGCTTATAAAGACATCCGGGTCTCCTGGTTGTTTACAAGCTAAGTCCAGGTTATACCCGTACTCGGAGTCCTAGTCTATCTCTTCTAGGTCCTTCGTGTCCTCCAAGTCTTGGACTCCGTGACGCGTACCGTCTCCGGGTCTTCTAAAACCTTCTTTGTGTAGGCCGGGTTATCGACAAGCTCACCGGCCTATCAATGTAACCCGGTCCATGCTGATGGTTAGCTGGCCTGGCCGGGCCTCCTGCCTGGCGGGTCATGCTTCCCTCTTCATGGGCCTATCGGGTTATAATCCCCCCATCAGCGCTATATTTTAACATGATATTATAGGTGTAAAAGATCCGAGAGGAAATCATTCACACACCCCCCCCCCCCCCCCCCCGCGTCGCCCGTGCCTGGCGACAAAAGAACCCTAGCCGCCGGCCGCCCAGAGGCCCCCTTCTCCACCCACCGCGCCGCTGCCGCCGGAGGGGGCGACGGCAAAGCCGCGCGCGTCTAGGGATGGTGGCGGCGGGGCGTCTTTTCCTCTTGGGCTCCAGGCACGGAGGCGCGTCGTGTGCTGGAGCTGGCGGCGCGACGAGTGGCGGCGAAGAAGGTGACGTGCGGCGCAAGGCGGCGGCGCGGGCGTGCTGCGTCGGGGCGCGGAGGCGCGTTGGTGCCATCGGCCCGGGCCCGATCTGGGCCGATGGCGGGCCCTGCGGGCCACGGTCGTGAGTGCGCCTGCGTCCTGGAGATTCGTCTCTAGCAGGGGTGCTGCACGTGATGCGGCGTTCGGGCAGTGTGGAGGCCGGGGCAGCCGGTGGAGTTGGAGATCTGCGGGGCAGCAGGAGTGTGGTGGCGGAGGTTCCGGCTCGGCAACAAGGGGTGTCATCCATGCTGCTGTTTCCGGCACCCGGGCTGCGAGGAAGCCGGGGCAGCGGCCCCGGACCGGTGGCCGCCTCGGCGGCATGCAGCGTGCTTGTCACGGTTTGAGGTGTCGTGACCGTCATGCCTTGCGGAGGAGCTCGGCGGTTGGCGGCAGAGCTCGAGGACCCGCCTGGTTTGCTCCTATCGCTTCATGGTTGAATCGATCTCTCCGGGCGAAAGCCTTGCACAGACTTTGGTCGGTGCCGACGACGGCGGCGCCTTTGGGCGTTGTTCCCCTTCTTGATTGCGTCGTTGTGGAATCTTGACATTCAACCAACGTGAGTGGTCCTAGGACATCCGGGTGAAAACCTAAGCTCCTTGGAGCGGGCGACGACGACGGACGCGTCGCTACCTTCTTGAAGGCGTCGCCTTGGAGTTCCTAGCCCTCACGGTGCGACTAGGTCTGCGGCAGATGGGGAGGATTGCTCTGTGGTCAGGGGAGGTGGATGTCGGGGCAGCGGCCCCGGACGGTGGCGGTATGTCGAGGCGGCGGCCTCGGGCTCCCACGCGGCGATGGTCCTATGGATCAGGACCGTGGCCAAGTGCGGGTGGGGTGACGTCCTGTTGCTGTGCGGACAGCAGGTTCGTTGACCCGACTGGTTCGACTTTGGGCGATGCGGAGTTTCGTCCTGGTTGCTACGCCGGGGCGGCGGCCCCGGAGCAGGTGGGATTAGGTGGCGTCCTGGTGCTGTGCGGACAGCGGGCTCGTCGACCCTGACTGGTTCGACTTCGGCCTATGCGAAGATTCGTCCTGGTTGCGACGCCGGAGCGGCGGCCCCGGAGCAGGTGGTGTGTGTTTGTGGTGTTTGGTCGACTTGGGTCGTGTGGACGGCGTGTCGCCTCGCCTGTGCGGTTTTTTGGCCATGTTTTCCTTATAAACATGGCATTGTACAGTTTGTATGGTTTTTGGACCCGGTTTTCCTTATAAACTGGGCCACCTCTCTTCTATCTATTCGGACGGTGGAAACGACCACTTTTAGCTCAAAAAAAATATTATAGGTGTAATAAATATTTAAGATACAGCTAGTCCAATGTATTGTTCGCTATGTGTTTGTATATATATTTAATGATTTTCCTAGCCCTCTCACGCGCGCTGGCGACTCCGCGGCCGCCTCCGCCGCCCCCTAGCTCCGCCCAGCCAACCCCTCCTCACCCCAAGCCGTCCCTTCCATCCCCTAGCCCTTCATCTCGGGTTGCTGTCCGCCACGAGATGGCGGGGGCGTCCCCCGGCCGCTCCGGCCCCGTCGTCCACCGTATCCCTACGGCCCCACCATGTCCCGTCTTCCCCTCCCGCCGTGATTCCGGCCGGGACGAGCCATGTAAAAAAAAAATACAGGGTCCAAGAAAGAAAAACATCTAAGCTATGCTATAAAGAGAGAAGGATCTAAGCTAACAGGGATAAAATGACATCAAGCTCATGCAGGCCAGACTGATTAGCAAGCCCGTTGCACGCCACTGAGACAACTCCATGATGACTTGTGCACTGCCGCTGCCCTAGACATAGTTGCTCCCCGAGAAAAATACCTCCACAACCCTCTAGATTTTACTTAATCGCTGTAGTTACCATTTTTACCTGATCGAGTTTAAACCAAGTAGTTTATGTACTTGTGGAATATACGATTATTTATCCCGTGTACTTAAAGATTATTCCCTTAAAGATTATTCCCTTATTGTGGAATATACGATTATTTTTACCTGATCGAGTTTAAACCAAAGAGATCTAACCGAGTAGTTTTCATACTTGTGGCTTATACGTGATCGTCGTTAATGATTGGAAGTTTCATTACCAAATTTTTATCTAATAATGCAATGTAAGGTAGCATGCTATGGTGCCACACACTATCAACTCTCTTTTAATACTCCCTTCGTTTCGGAACAGGCGTTTTGGCTCCCGAGCACACCTGCTCCTGCCCGATTAAACAATTCGGAACAACTAGTTAAACGTTTACAAACTTCTGAAAAAAATTGGTGATAAACATATACAAGTTTTCTACAAACATGTGAAGTTTCGTGGTGAAATGACACTCACGGTACTCGGTGCAAAAAAATAAAACAAGTGCTCTGAAAAACTATATTTGTAAGTCTTTGTTTTATTAGTGGTTTGTATTTTTGCACCAAGAACCATGAGTGACATTTCACCACGAAATTTAGCATGTTTATCAGAAACTTATATATTCTCATCATCAAAAAAATGCAAAACTTTTAAAACTGTTTTATTATTTTTTCTATTTTTTTTAATTTTGCAGGAGCATGTGAGCTCGAGAGTCAAAGTGAGTATTGCCTTTGTTTTTCTTTAATTTGCGTTCTGGTTTAGTCAAATTCAAACTTTGCCGAGTTTAATCAAATATTTAGAAAAAGTATCTGCATCTACAATATATTTTTATACTATATGTAATTGGTATTATGGATGTTGATATTTTTTACTATATTCTTGATAAAAGTATATTTTTTTGACTTCCACTAAATCCAGAAGACGAAAATAAATAAAAACAGAGGGAGTAGTGAAGACTTCATCTCATGCAAACATGCGTAAAACATTACTTAATCATTGGCACGGAGTACCATACATCAAGGAGATAAATGACATTGAATCAACATTTCAATATGTCAGGCAACAGACATAGTATTTCCACTTACAAGCTACTAGGCATCCCGCTCCATCTAAGCTTACTACTAGTACTACTAACAAAGGCAACAGTCAAACAACGGTACATTTCGAATCGCAGAACGCCTACCTTAACCCTAAAAACACAGCGATACATAAAATAGCAAGTAGTGAACAAGAACTAGAGTTCCAAATTCATTTATCTCTAACTCAAGTTACAGCGAGCAGATGGAGAAGGGCCGCGGGAACTGGGGATGGTGATGTGAACCGACCCTGAACCAGTTGTGTCAAGGATCCTCACTCTGCCTTCGGTGGTAACCGCCCTGAATCAGAGGTGTCCACGTGGTAACCGCCGGTGCGGTTCATGTTGCGATTACCTGTGGTGCGTGTGGAGTTAATAGCCCCGGCTCCCGCGGTGATGACACTCACTGACTGGTCCGCTGGGCCGATTAACACCACGGTCCCTGAGCCGGCCGTGGTAACGCGGTCTGTCCCGCCGGCAGGCAACCCAGTCGCTGGTCGTCCGGTCACGTGCACTGCAGGTATAGGGGAGTTCACGGGCACTGGAGGAGTGGACTTGGTCATGGCTCCTATACCAGTTTTGAGGACGAGGAAGGAGGGAGGGATGGAAGCAGACTGATTAGGGCGTGGTAGCTAGGAGATGAGAGCTGATCGACAGACGGGTCCGGTATATATAGCCGGAGCAAATGGGCGGGCCGATGCGTACGGTTTAGGAGAGCAAGACCTGGGCCACAATCTAATCCAAGCCTGAGCCTGCTGGGTTACTTCTGGATGAGATTGGAACGCGGTTTTCGTGACGCCTTATGCATCGCTTAGAGTGAGTAATAATGGCTGGTCGCCCACTACCCATAGTTGTATTGGCCCGTTTGTCGAGTTGTTCGGCTATGGCTTTGCTTGGACGCCACCCCTCATCCTAAGTATAAAAGTAGTGGAGTTTGAATAAGCAATGGAATGGTCAAATCAGAACTGTTAGAGGAACTAATTTTCAATAGTTTCCAGAATATTGGACCCTTGGGGAAATTTATTTGATTGCAGGGCCTTCACGTCTAATAACTGTATTGGTGCGCCAAATGAAAAATATCGCCCACTCGTGGTGTCAATAGCACGATTTCTTCCTACGCGGACCAATATTACGTCCAGCGCGCCCAAATCACACGCACACCCGTTAAGATCCGCTTGGCGTGCCGGACGAAACCACGTGTGCCGGCCTACGGATACCGACAGGCGAGCCAACACTGTCAATGACACGGCCAAAACCCCAAAGCCACAACTCCCCTCCTCATTCTTCCCACAAAATTTCATTCCCCCGCCTCCGCCGCTCTCGCTCCACCCAGTAGCCATGGCGCCGCGGCGTGTACCCCAACTCCCAAAGGCAAGTCGAAGGCGCTAGGGACCACGTTCGGAGTTCGTCGGCCTTGCAACGCTCGCCCACCCATGGAGCGGTCGGAGGGGATCTCAGATCTTGATTGGCAGTATGACGTCCTTCGACGCCCAATAGGCACGGAGGCCCGCTACGGGCGCGCGCGTGAAGGAGATGGCGAACAAGGAGACCGTCATGACGGCGCAAACCTTGAAGCATTGAACCAAGCGTTCGGCATGGGAGCAAGCCAGGAGAGTGTCATGGCGGTCGCCCGTTCGAGGAGCGACGTCTGCACCATTTGATTTTTCCTGAGTACGGATGCCCGGGCCTTGCGGAGTTTTGACGGCCTGAACTTTGTTTGTGGCTTGGACTTTAAATCTGTGGGAGAGACTTCAGTTATGGCCGAGATTATGTCTTGTTCCATTTGAAAAAAAAATTTTTTGAAAGGGTCTACACTGCGTATTCAACACAGATTACACAACAAAGAACAGAAATACGCAGACGAAACAAACCGAAGAACTCAGCACAACAGCAACAACTGCTGAACCACCGCAAATGCCTGAAGAAGATCTCCATCGCCGAGCACCGCCGGAGAAGAAGACACCAGGCCGCCGCGCACCCCGGGAAGGCAGCACCCACTCATGTAGAAGACAGCAGGAGCCGTCCGCCGCAAGCAACGGAACCGAAGATCGCTGAACACGCACGGCCATGACGCCTCCATCCCGCAGCCACCCCTCTTCCATCCATCCCTGCACTGAGCTCGAACACGGCTTGCCGGAGTCGCCGCCGAGAACACACCTTGACCACACCTTCTCCTTTGCCGGAGTTTTGAATAAGTTTTTTTAACCTTATTTTGCATAAGTTTCAAATAAAAAAAATACTATTGGGAGGGCCTATTAGGAGGTGCGAGTGGGAAGACCCCCCAATACGTAGCAGCTCGCCCGAACAGTCCGTCTGATGCTGTTGTCGGACACTATATCGGCATCGCGAGTGGAAATGCTCTAAAGGGGCGAATTCCACGAGCAACCCTTTGCTGACGTGTTCGACCACACTCTCTAGCCTCTATGCGGACCACTTTGCCGCCAAGATCTAGTAGCAGTTGCGCCTAGGCGATCGAAACATCTCTTATACCCAAAACCAAACAATAAGGCCTTACGCACTGCCACGACCTACTCACGTCGTTAAGGATCATGCTGCCTACTCAGGACTTGCTTTTAAAATTGGACATATCGGATCTCCCTTATCCGATCTACTAGCGTCATGAGGGCACCTCCAACGGCCCTCCGCATATGGACAGCCAAAGCGAACCGATTTTGTCCGCTTTGGGCGGTCCGCGGAACATTTTTGGGCCTCTGTCCCTTTTGCGGAGGAAGTGCCCCCAACGGCCCGGCGCATAATAAAAGAGGACACGAATAAAACTTAATATTACATAGGGCCCAGTGGCCAGTAGTTCGATAGGGCCCAGTGGCCAGTGACAGAAGGACAACAAAAAAAAAACGAGCCTATGCTAGGGCTCTAGGTCGGGATAGGGCGGCGCCGGCGTCGTCGGAGGGGCAAAATGGGCGGCGGCGGCGCCGGCCTGTTGGCGTTGCTGGCGTCCTACTCATCCTCGTCGTCGGAGGGGTCGAGGACGATGTACGGAGGCGCGGCGTACAGCCACGCCGGTGGCGCCGCGGGTGGAGGCGTGGCCGGCGCCACGGGTGCCTCTGGCCATGCCGGTGGGGGCACGTACGCCTGGCCCTCACCGTGCTGTGGCCACGGTGCCCAGGGCACCTGCCAGCGGGCCTGCTCCATGCGGGCCTGCTCCGCCGCAGCCTCGGCGGACGCACGGAGCGCAGGCGCCAGATCGGGCCAACGCCCGAGCTCCTCCAGCTCGGAGGCCTCGATGGCCTGCTTGAGCAGCTCGTCCTCGTCCTCCTCGACCTCCATCTTCACGGGAGGGACGACAGGAGGCTCGACCTCCTCCTCGGACTCCCAGTCCAAGTCGGAGTCCTCCGGAGGCTCCACCTCCTCCTCCTCCTCCTCCGGGAGGTTGTAGTCATCCGGCGTGGCCGCCTGGAACGCGGCCCGGCGACGGTGGTCATGCTCGAGCTCGAACCACCTGTCCCACAGCTCGCTGTTCAAGGCGTAGGCTGGGTCGTGGACGAGGTCTGGGGGCAGGAGGGCACGGCGGCGGAGGATCTCCTCCGTGCGCTCGCGGCCGGAGCGTGGCACAGGAGGCACGGGGACGCGCCGGCGGTTGAGATGCCACCCCTCGGGGAGGTGGACGTCTCCCCAGGGCAGCGGCTGCCGCGTCTCCCAGTAGATCTCGGCCACCGCCAGCGACACACGTGCGCGGCGCGCCCGGCGGCGCGCGTTGCGAGCGGCGCGGGTGGCCTCCGCATCGGCCGCGGCGGCGGGAGCGCGACGTGGAGGCACGGGGATAGCGCGCCGTGGCGGCGGGCCACGAGAGCTCGAGGCCTCGTGGTTGTTCCGGCCGCCCTTCCACGAGGCCCAGAAGGGCTTCTTCATCGCCGGCGAGTGGGAGTGGCGGTGGCGCTGGCTAGGGTTTGCGTCGGCCGGCGAGTGGGAGTGGGCAGTGGGAATGGATAGCGATGGGCGGCCACCCACCCACGACCCACCCCATTTAATATGACCAGGCGAAGCGGCCGCTCTCCCCGGCGCGTGGGCCAGGGGCGGACAAAGGGAGGACACGCGCTGTGTCCTCGCCTCCCCAAACTTGGGCTAGGTTTGGTCCAGTTTGGCTGTCCGCGCGGACAAGTGTCCATATGTGCCGGCCCGTTGGAGGGCCTGTTGATACGTCTCAAACGTATCTATAATTTTTGATGTTCCATGCTTGTTTTATACCAATTGCTACATGTTTTGCATCTACTTTATATCACTTTTATACATTTTTTGGGACTAACCTATTAACAAGATGCCGAAGTGCCAGTTCCTGTTTTCTGCTGTTTTTGTATTCCAGAAAAGCTAGTCTGGAAATATTCTCGGAATTGGACGAAACTACACGGGGGTCCCTATTTTTCCAGAACCACCTGACGGAGCGAAGGAGCACAGAGGAGGGCCACCAGGGCCCCACACGCACCTAGGGCGCGGGCCCCCCTCTGCCGCGCCCTAGGGTGGTGTGGGCCCCTCGGGGGTCCCAGCCGCCGCCCTTTCGCCTACTTATTCCCCCCGACGCGAAAACCCTAAGTACCTGAGCAAATATCCACGAAAAGTTCCAGAGACGCCGCCGCCGTCAACCCTAGCTCGGGAGGGTTCAGAACCTCTTCCCGGCACCCTGCCGGAGAGGGGAATCGTCACCGGAGGCTTCTACATCGCCATGCCTGCCTCCGGAGTGATGCGTGAGTAGTTCATCCTTGGACTACGGGTCCATAGCAGTAGCTAGATGGTTGTCTCTCCACTTTGTGCCATCATGTTTAGATCTTGTGAGCTGCCCTACATGATCAAGATCATATTATTGTAATGCTACATGTTGTGTTTGCTGGGATCCGATGAATATTGAATATTATGTCAAGTTGATTATCAATCTATCTTATATGTTATTTAAGATCTTGCATGCTTTCCGTTACTCGTAGATGCTTTGGCCAAGTAGATGCTTGTAACTCCAAGAGAGAGTATTTATGCTAGATAGTGGGTTCATGTCTCCGTTTAACCTGGGACAGTGACAGAAAGTTCTAAGGTTGTGGATGTGCTGTTGCCACTAGGGATAACCTAACGATGCTATGTCCACGGGCATATGTGTTTGTTTACATTACGCACTTTACTTAATGCAATTATCCGTTGCTTGCAACTTAATACCAACGGGGGACTCGGATGACAACCCGGCGGTGGATTATTAGTCATAGATGCTGTTGGATAACGTCTATGTATTATGTCGTAATGCCCAATTAAATATCATAGTAGTCAACATGTCATGTATATGCATTGTCATGCGCTCACTATTCGTCAATTGCCCAGCTGTAATTTGTTCACCCAACATGTTAGTTATCTTTTATGGAGAGACACCACTAGTGAACTGTGGACCCCGGTCCATTCTTTTACACTGATTAAACAACCACAAACTGCAAACTGTTCCTTTTTCATTCTCTGCAATTTAATACTCATTTTCCACACCATACGTTTAATCCTTTGTTTTCAGCAAGCCAGTGAGATTGACAACCTCACTGTTTCGTTGGGGCAAAGTAGTTTGATTGTGTTGTGTGCAGATTCCACGTTGGTGATCGTATTGCGCCGTGCGAGCACCACAACCTTCTGAAGAGTTGCTGCTCCTACTGGTTCGATAACCTTGGTTTCTTTCTGAGGGAAAACTTGCTGCTGACTACATCATACCTTCCTCTTGGGGTCTCCCAACGAACGTGTGTTTCACGTCATCAAGCTCTTTTTCTGGCGCCGTTGCCGGGGAGTAGAAGCTCTTCAGACTCACTTGCTCTCCCGTCAACAGCTCTTTTTCTGGCGCCGTTGCCGGGGAGACAGCAGTCTTCTGCAAGGGGAGTTTCACGCTTCCAATCTCTTTACTTTGTTTTTGTCTTGCTTAGTTTATTTTATTTTATCTTGTTTGCTTTCAATTATCAAAAACACAAAAAAATTAGTTACTTGCATCTAGTTTACTTTCAAGTTATTTTCTGTACTGTTTTTATTCTGCTAAAATGAGTACTCCTGAGAACACTAAGTTGTGTGATTTCACTAGCACGAACAACAATGATTTCATATGCACACCTATTGCTCCACCTGCTGCTTCAGCAGAATTTTATGAAATTAAACCTGCACTTTTAAATCTTGTTATGAAAGAGCAATTTTCTGGTGTTAGTACTGATGATGCTGCTGTTCACCTTAATAACTTTGTTGAACTTTGTGAAATGCAAAAGCTCAAGGAAGTAGATGGTGATATTATTAAACTGAAACTTTTTCCTTTCTCCTTGAGAGGACGTGCTAAAGAATGGTTGCTATCTTTGCCTAGAAATAGTATTGATTCATGGACTAAATGCAAAGATGCTTTTATTGGAAAATATTATCCTCCTGCTAAGATTATTTCTTTGAGAAGTAGCATAATGAATTTTAAGCAATTTGATAATGAACATGTTGCTCAAGCATGGGAGAGAATGAAATCATTGGTTAAAAATTGTCCCACTCATGGACTGACTACTTGGATGATCATCCAAACCTTCTATGCAGGATTAAATTTTTCTTCAGGAATTTATTGGATTCGGCCGCTGGAGGTACCTTTATGTCCATCACTTTGGGTGCTGCAACAAAGCTTCTTGATGATATGATGATTAATTATTCTGAGTGGCACACCGAGAGAGCTCCAACAGGTAAGAAGGTAAATTCTGTTGAGGAAACCTCTCCTTGAGTGCCAAAATTGATACTATTATGTCTATGCTTGCAAATGGTCAAACACATGTTGATCCAAATAATGTTCCTTTAGCTTCTTTGGTTGCTCAAGAAGAGCATGTTGATGTGAACTTCATTAAAAATAATAATTTCAACAACAATGCTTATAGGAATAATTTTGGTAATAGCAATTATAGGCCCTATCCTTCTAATAGTGGCAATGGTTATGGAAATTCCTATAGTAACTCCTACAACAATAATAAGAGTGTACCCTCGATCTTGAAGTTATGCTTAAGGATTTTATTAGTACACAAACTGCTTTCAATAAAACTGTTGAGGAGAAATTTGGGAAAATTGATGTGCTTTCCTCTAAAGTTGATAGTCTTGCTCTTGATGTTGACTTATTGAAACTAAAGAACATGCCTCATGATGTTAAAGAGAGCAAAACTCTCAATGCTATACAAGTTAAAATTGATAACAATGTGAGGATGTTAGCTGAATTGCATGCTAGATGGGAAAGAGAGGATGAAATTGCTAGAAAGAATAATATTGCTAGAGTTTATACTATTACTACTTCTGAAAATGCTTCAAACTCAAGTGTTAACAAACCTCCTACCATTAATGGCAAGATAGTTGGTGTTGGTAATGTTTCCACTTCTATTGCAAAATGTCCTAAATTGCCTGATAACTCTGAAACTGTCCTTGATAAAGATGCTGAAATTTCTAGCAATAAGGAAGATAATAACTCCATTACTTTTGATAATAATGACTTTGATTTTGATGGTTGCAATATTTCTGAAGTAATTAAGTTCTTGCAAAAGCTAGCTAGAAGTCCTAATGCTAGTGCTATAAACATGGCTTTTACTAAACATATTACTAATGCTCTCATGCAAGTTAGGGAAGAGAAATTAAACATGAAGCTTCTATCCCTAGGAAGTTAGAAGATGGTTGGGAGCCCATCATTAAATTGAAATTGAATGACTTTGATTGCAATGCTTTGTGTGACCTTGGTGCTAGTATTTCTGTTATGCCTAAAAGATTATATGATATGCTTGATTTAGCACCTTTGGAAAATTGTTACTTGGATGTTCACCTTGTTGATTCTACTATTAAAAAACCTTTGGGAAGAATTGATGATGTTCTTATCATGGTTAACAACAATTATGTCCCCGTTGATTTTATTGTCTTGGATATTGATGCAATCCATCATGCCCTATTGTGCTGGGAAGACCTTTTCTTAGACTGTAGGTGCTATTATTGATATGAAAGAAGGGAATATAAAATATCAATTTCCTCTCAAGAAAGGTATGGAACACTTTCCTAGGAAGAAGATTAAGCCACCTTATGATTCTATTGTTCGAACAAATTACAATGTTGATGCTTCTTCACTTGGTAATACTTGATGCATGCTTTGTGCCTAGCTAAAAGGCGTTAAAGAAAAGCGCTTATGGGAGGCAACCCATTTTTTTTTCTGCAATTTTTCTTTTATTGAGTCAAGGAGTGTTTACTTCTGTAGCAACTCCTTTGTATCTTTATTTTCTCGCATTGTTGTGCCAAGAGTAGCCTCTAATGTTAAGAGATGCTTAATTTTGATTGCTGCGCAGAAACAGATTTTTGCTGTTCACTGTACGAAATTCCTAAAATCACCAGATTGTTAATTAAATCTGAAATTTTTGTGCGTAATCTTTATGAATGTCTGAAACTTTCATTAGTTCAGAGTTTCTCGATCTGAGCGTCGTAAGTGCCTCGAAAAAATTCGTCTTTGCGGACTGTTCTGTTTTAGACAGATTATGCCTTTTTATTTTGCATTCTCTCTTTTACTAGTGTTGAGTGAAATTCTTTTTTGGGTGGAAGAGCTTCACATAACATCAGTGGCTGTAGCTAATGTTTAAAGTAACAAATCATATTGCGTCTTTATAGAACATGTGAATTTTTGATTATGCACTAACCCTCTAATGAGATCTACTTTGAGTTTGGTGTGACGGAAGTTTTCAAGGGTCAAGAGAGAAGGATGATATAATAGGATCAAGAAGAGTGAAGAGCTTAAGCTTGGGGAGGCTCCCATGGATCTCCCCAGCATATTTCAAGAAGACTCAAGCGTCTAAGCTTGGGGATGCCCAAGGCATCCCCTTCTTCATCGTCAAAATTATCAGGTCATCTCTAGTGAAACTATATTTTAATTCTTTCACATCATATGTGCTTTTCTTGGAGCGTCTGTGTGCTTTTATTTTCAGTATTGCACTTTTATTTTCAATAAAGCTTGACTGGACCCTAGCATTCTTGATTGGGAGAGAGACACGCTCCGCTTTTTCATGAGAATACTCCTATTCTTCACTTATATTTGTTGAGTATTCATATCTAGCGCTGTTCAGCTTTTAGCTCTTGTTTTCATGTATCTCTTGTCAGAGCTATTAGCTTTCTTTTGTAGAAAGTACTCTCTTGCTTCACTTATATTTGTTTGGAGAGTTGATGAAATAAATTGATTGGTGTTTGGTTGGTTCAGAAAATGTTGCATGTGGTAATTGGTATAAGGAAAAACTTGCTTAATCTTGTAGATCACTAAAATGGATAACTTGATGCTTGTCAATTGTTTTGAGTTAACAAGTAGATCATGATTAAATTGTGCATCACATGAGTTAAGCCTATTAGTGAAGAACTACCGTAAAGCTTGTTGAAAATTTGGTTTGCATCGGTGGTATCTCTAAGGTCTAGATATTTTCTAATAACAGGGTTTGGTTAACAAGGAAGACGGTATGAAGTCTTATAACGTTTGCAATATGTTTGTCATATAAAACTTGGTGTACGGGTTGATATTCTTGTTTGCTTACATAACCTTGCTAGCCTAAACTCTGTACTGAGAGGGAATGCTTCTCGTGCATCCAAATCCTTGAGCCAAAATCCATGCCATTTGTGTCCACCATAACTACCTATATGTGGTATTTCCTTGCCACTCCAAGTAAATTTTTCATGTGCTACCTTTAAATTATTCAAAATGTTATTATTCCCTTTTTGTGTCAATGTTTACTAGCTCATGAGGAATTAGTGTGGTTATTCTTTATTCTATTTGTGATGGACTTTTACACCTGGACTAGTGGCATATACATCCGCTTATCCAATAACTTGCAAAAAGAGCTGGCAACGGGGTGCCCAGTCCCAATTAATTACAACTTTAACCAATTAATTCTCTTCACACTTTTGCCCTGATTCATCAGTAAGCAATGACAAACAGTGAAATACCTGAATGTGTGTAAACCAAAGAGAAAGAGGGATGATCTGCCTTGCTGGTAGAAATAACGTCCTTCATGGGAGCCGCTCTTAAAAGTCCGTTTGACAGGTAGAATACTGTTCTCACCCGCTACCATTCGTTGACAATTAACAAACACCTCTCAAAAATAGATACTCCTCCATGGTATGTGATTGATGGAAGGCACCCGAGGATTCGGTTATGTCACATCCCAAAATTGGAAACTAAGAAAAACTTAGTTTTTACAAGACCAAAATTCAGAACCAACAAAAACTTTTTGAAATATTTTACTGATGGTTGTGTTTTCCATCCCATTGCTATGTTGAACCTAGTGTGACTTGTTGTTTAAATTGTTTTGACTAGTAAATATAAGACCCAACCAATATAAAAATATATTTAACTTTGGTGATCATGTTATGACAAGAAAATATTCCATGTATCTTTTCCATTCTTATTTTAGCCAACTCCATTTCAATGATACTTGGTTTAGCAACACCCAAAACTAATACCCATTATTTGAGAAAGTAAAAGTATTCCAGAACTTTGTGTTCCCAAAAATGTGGAGATCTATATGCTATCTCCTATCTATCTTTTAAACTTGATATTTTGCATTTGTATACAACTCCCATTTTATAAGCTCTTATTTTCACCCTATTTGGAAATAACACAAGTGGGAAATATATTACCCCACATATTTTGCCTTGCTCAAAACCCTTTCCAAAAGTATCAAGGTGAAGTTGAGATAGTTTTAAACATCATCTTGTCATAATTAAGTGTGATCATTTTTATAAGATAGTATTGTTGACTATGGAAATGGTGGTGTGATTTATTCTTGTGGTTTGAATTGTGTGGTCTTGATTGTGTTGTTGATCTTTGGTGTATGTCACTGTTGATCTTGTTGTGTTTGTTGCTTGTGAGGGTAATTCCTCAGTTGTGCTTAATACTAGAATAAGACACCCTTGACAACAAATTTGGTATGTGACTTGAATAAAAACAAACCCTCTAGAAGTATTCACACCTAATTGAAATCCTAAATTAAGAAAAATGATCTTATTTAATTTCCCTCTATCTCTATTCCTCTATTTTATGAAAACAATTATATTTCCTTATTCTAGGAATGAGATGAAATAATAATCATTTCACCCCATCTCACTCCCTCCTCAAGTAAACATACTTTTCAATTTTAAACAAAACTCTCAAAGTATTTAAGAAAAAGGAAATTAAGATCATGATAAATAAATGATCTTAATAAATTATTTTCCCCTACTTAACTCTCTATTTTCTTCAAGCAAATATTTTCTCTATGAAAATATAACCTAATTGAAGTTACCTTATTTGTCAAGAAAGTTCCAAAAGTTCAAAACGATATTTTACCACTTGTTTTAAAAATATTAAAGAAATGTTAATTTAGTTTTACCAAAAATAACATATTTAAACTCTATGATCAAATTATGTTCAAAACATTTTATTTTCAAAAGCCAATTTTTGTGGAGCTTCTACATGTATATGGGAAGCTACATGAATTTTCTCAGAATTTTTAAAAATGTTTTAGTGCTTCAATAAAATCCTTGAAGTGCTACTGGTTGTAAAAAGGAAAAACAGAAAAAGGACTTAAGTGTAAACTGGGAAAAGAAATGCAGGGGCGTTGTGTAAAATGGTCGTCATCCTCCTGTAGCAGCAGTGCCGACGAGGCCGTTGTCGTCCTCCCGTGTGTCGCCCGCCCGGACCCCCCTCCTCTCCGTTGCCCTGCGAGGAGAAGGATAAGAGACCCCCCCCCCCCCGAAGCTGCTCTCCTCCTCCCTCGCTCACTCGCTCTCCTTTCTCTCTCTCCCTCTCTGTTTTCTCTCCACCATGGCCGCGCCTCGGCCGAGCTCACCGTCGAGCATCGCCGGCGATTGGAGCATCCCCGAGCAAATCCAGGACCGCCAGAAGATGCGCCTCACCGTCCTCTTCATCTCCGTGCAAGGAATCGAGGCGGGACGCCGTCGTTCGCGAGATCGCCGCCGTCTTCTACATCTCCGGCCGACGCACTCCGATCAAGCTCGCCACCGCCTCCGACCACCGCAGCTCCAACGGAACGCATCCACGCTTCTAGGGTGAGCGTGCGAATCTTCTGGACATGCCCGTGCCTCCCCTCTCTTCGTAGAACGTCGCGTTGATGGTAGACCGTACCGTGCCGCCGCCGGACCTCCCCAGCGCCGCCGTCTCCGGTGACCATTAGGTCCATAACGCCGCCACTAAGTAGCCCGTGCTCGTGCGTGTCGAGTGCGAGCGTTATTTGGCCTCCGCACGCCGTAGAACGTCGATCCCGTGCGCGTCGTCGCCGGCGGTCGCCGCGGCCGTGCGCGACGTCGACGTGCACCGGCACACCTCTTATTGGTACGCGCACGTATTCTATCACAAGGGCGAGCCAGCCCAGTGGCTAGCACACAGCACACCCGCGCGCGACGTCTCCGATTCGAATCCCGCGCGGCGCAAACCTTTTCCTTTTATTTCCATTCGCTGACAGCTGGGCCCCACCGGTCAGCGACCGTGGTGGCCAGCACAGCCCGCACCCACCCCAGTCAGCGCCAGCGTGGCCACGGGCCCCACAAGTCAGTGACCGTGGGTAGCCAACCCCGCGGTGAAAAACTTTTCGCTAGGTTTTCTGAGAAATAAAATGAATAGACAGATTTGAATATAAACTTCTAAAATCCATATCTTTTTGAATACTAATCCAAAAATAGCAAACAATATACCAAAATGTTCAGAAGATTAAATCTAGTCTTTTGGTGTAACTCACACATCCAAATAAATTAGTTTTGGTGATGTTTTATTAAATTAAGAAAAATGGCAGAATAGAAAACAGATTTGGAAAATTCATATCTTTAAAAATAATGATCAAAAAATTAAGTTTGAAGTATCAAAATGTTCAGCACTTAATATACTTCATGTTTCACCACTTTCCCAAACTTGGATAATTATTTTGTAGTGTTGTTTAAAATAAACTAACAAAGGGGCATATTTAAAAAGGATTTCATAAATTAATCCGTAATGATTTTGGAGCAAATCTAATTTTGCTAGGTTCCTAGTGTTTCACTTTATCATATCCTAACTTGGTGTAATATTTTGACTCACAGAAAATATATAGTGACCTAACTTTTGTCTGAAGTATTTCCTGTTCAACAGGAGGTACTTGTTGTTAACCTTCGCCTCAGATAGTTTTGTGATCGAGGTACCTAGCTTGCGTATAGGCGATAGACTACTGATCCATATAAGGCCCTCGTAAGTATAAATCCTAGTTGTTGCTCGAACGATTAGATTGACGCTTACGGTTGGTTACTTGTCGGTGTGCCACTTGTGGTTTGGTTTGCTTATTGATTGTTGTGTTACCCTCCTGTTTGCGCCGCTAGATATAAACACTACCGGAGTGGTCTTTGGAACGGAGTTATTGAGGAAGGGGAATTCGTTGAACCTAAAGATTAAGACCAAGTTCACTTTGCCGAGCAAGGCAAGCTATTCTCTGAGCTTGCATCTACATACATCTATTTTGGTTCACGTGTTTTACTCATAAAGAGCATAAGTGATTTATGTGGTGTTGGCCACAAAAGATATGATTTTGAAAACCCTTTTCCAAATTACAAGTATATTATTTTGACACCCTATATGGAGATACTAGCTGGAATTTCTTTTCCAAACTATAGGATGGGAAAAATATTGTTTACTCAAAACTCCTTTGAAAATACTCGTGTGGCTGTGGAATACCGAGATGTCGGTGTGGAAATGGAGAAATGGTGAATGGAGATGTTTATGAAAAATGCACATTGTGTCTTTGTACTATGACGACCAGCCAATAACCTGTGCGACCACATTTACCCACATATGGGAAAAGGGCGTAGTCATATAGTTTGCTCATATTAGTACTGGATGCCTCAACAACGGGGATGACCCCGTTCCATGAGGGGATGGTTTGGATGACCTACCCCTGACCTGGGTCCTCTCAAGAGAAGTCTACTGGTGTTTACTGGTATGAGTGTAATGGAGGAAGAGGATTGAAGGTTTAATAGATCGCCGGGCAGAACTACGAGTCCTCACACTTAGATTCCGACGGGCTGGGTTAAGTGTGTTGGAAAGCTTCGTAGCGGTAGGGTCCTATACTAGCATGAGCAAAGGACAGGCTATGGTCGGTGACTCAACTTCGCATACACCTTGTATGGCGGGACGTGGCTGACACGATGAGTTACCGGATGGGTGTGGGAAAAGCGTGCTACCTCTGCAGAGGGTAAAACTATTCGAATAGCCGAGTCCTCGGATATGGACAGTTGGGAAGCTGTCCTCTGACCATGTGCAAGTTTTGAGATTTGAAAATAAAATGGAGATGTGTGGTATCTGCAACTCTACCGACGGGCTGGTATGAGGTTGCTGGAGAATGATTGACCATGACGGGCTATGGTCGGGAAGTGAAGAGTTTTGTGATTTGAAAGTGGAAAATGCTTTATGCAACTATGCCAACGGGCCGGCATGAGGTTGTTGGGATTGAATGACCATGAAGGGTTATGGTCGGAAAAGGAGGAGTTTTGGAGAAATAAACAAATGGTGATGATTTTCGAGAAAATGTTTATAAAAGAGACTTCTCACCTTTCCGACAAAGATGTATTTTCGGGAAAAAGTTTTAAAAGAGAATTCTTACAAAGGTAGATTTATGGGAAAAGTTCTAAAAGCCTTCTTTCCTTTTTCAATAAAGATATGGAGATTTCAAAACAAAGTTTTATTAAACAAAAGTATATCCTTCTCTTTTCAACAAGGATATAGAGTTTTCAAAGCAAACAAAGTTTTATTTAAACCATACAAAGAGTAGTGCATGCTCATTCCGGGGGTAGTTTGCGAGTACATTCAAATGTACTCATATTGGTTTCGTCCCTGGCTATTGTCTTAGCCAGATTCTGAAGAGGAGCAGTTAGAAGAAGAAGTGGTTAATGACGTCAATGCGAACTAGGGCGCTTCCCAGTCAGCTGCCTGTAGGGTTGTGGCATATGACTTGGGCTCCACGTTGTTTGGTGATTTCCGCTGCAAGTACCTATTGAAGCTTATGGCTTCAATCAAGTAAGTAAATTCCTTCGGTATTTGTGGATGTTCTTTTGATACCAGTTTGATTGTGCTCAGCGACAGACTGATCATGGGATCGCTGATGTTGCAGGAAACATAACGAGTATCTCGGATAGTTAATCCGGGGTCCCCACAGACTTGGTATCAGAGCCATCCTGACTGTAACAGACCTTAGTTAGCATAGACGTTAGTTAGGAAAGAAATATTTTGTTAAAAATATATTGTTACCAAAAACATATTTTTATCTAAGGAAGCCCAAGAAAATAGCTTCCACTCTTCTCACCTTCTCAAATATTTCCGAGACTGATCCCTCTATTTAAGATTTTCCAAGGATTTCTCTAATCCCTCTTACCCGTTCAAAATACTTGACGATGAACCCAAGTGAGACCTAATCAGCTAGCACCCACAAGAAGAAGTTTCCATCCCAAATACTCGACATTTAACATCAAGGCGATTGATCTGCAAATGCCAAGATCATCGATGTCCACAAAGCAAGAGACCTCCGAAGAACTCAGCTCAACATCAATAATTCTACTCAAGTTGCAACCTCGACAATCTCAATTTTTCCTGCTGAAACCTAAGGTGACAACGTGAAGACTTCACCAACTATGTTTAACCGAGACCATAGGATAAACCTGATAGGAACCTTGGGTGTACTACCCGACTACCACGAGTATTAGACGTCCTTTGGTACTAGACGTACCTTGTGTGCTCTTTGCTTGAGTGTACTCTGCTTGTGTATTGTTTGTTTGTGAATTCTCTGTTTGTGTGTTCACAATCACGCCTTGTCGGCAGCACAAAGTAACCTCAAAATTCTCTTCTTACCAAAGCATCACGAAGATCAAGAACCAAAGAAGTCAACAATGAAGTTCCTCCTTTACTCAGCTGAAGACGGACAAAGGTGAAGACAAATAACCAACAGAGTACCCAGAAGAATCAAACGCCGGAAACACCTGCTATGGACAACATCAACCACCAAGCAACCTCAGACGCAACCAAAAGTGTCCAGATGCAATTAGAAGTTTTAATCTCCTTCTTCTAACTAGAAACCGGAGAGAGTCGAGTACATAGGCTCGACGCATCCTGAAAACAACGCGTCCCCATCTGTGACCCTCGTAAGGAGAAAATATCTGGAAGTGATATCTGCACCAACCCCAAGCACCAAGGCGCGACACCCAAGACGAAGAATGTCAAGCTACCCAAGAAGAACAATGCCTCCAAGTCAACTCCAGCCGCAACCTTCAGGATGACCCTTCAAAACCCCTTTTTAAGGGGGGAAGACCTGCAATAGGTATACAAGAAGGTGTTAATAATTAGCTCCTTGCGCCTCAGTCTTGTAGTATCTGGAAACAGCCAACCACGACTGTCCATCAGTCTCGATCGTCAAGACAACCCCATCGTCAAGGATCCGAACTCAGCACAGAAGTTTATCAACAAAGAAAGCCTCGCAACATCAATTTGTCAAGATCTCACATGGCGACCTTACTGAAGAAGCAACGACCTCGGAAGAGTAGTCAACCCAAAACCCGTGCCCACGTACTCCCCTGTTACCACCGGCCAAATCTCGAGGACGAGATTTATTTTAAGGGGGGAAGATCTGTCACATCCCAAAATTGGAAACTAAGAAAAACTTAGTTTTTACAAGACCAAAATTCAGAACCAACAAAAACTTTTTGAAATATTTTACTGATGGTTGTATTTTCCATCCCATTGCTATGTTGAACCTAGTGTGACTTGTTGTTTAAATTGTTTTGACTAGTAAATATAAGACCCAACCAATATAAAAATATATTTAACTTTGGTGATCATGTTATGACAAGAAAATATTCCATGTATCTTTTCCATTCTTATTTTAGCCAACTCCATTTCAATGATACTTGGTTTAGCAACACCCAAAACTAATACCCATTATTTGAGAAAGTAAAAGTATTCCAGAACTTTGTGTTCCCAAAAATGTGGAGATCTATATGCTATCTCCTATCTATCTTTTAAACTTGATATTTTGCATTTGTATACAACTCCCATTTTATAAGCTCTTATTTTCACCCTATTTGGAAATAACACAAGTGGGAAATATATTACCCCACATATTTTGCCTTGCTCAAAACCCTTTCCAAAAGTATCAAGGTGAAGTTGAGATAGTTTTAAACATCATCTTGTCATAATTAAGTGTGATCATTTTTATAAGATAGTATTGTTGACTATGGAAATGGTGGTGTGATTTATTCTTGTGGTTTGAATTGTGTGGTCTTGATTGTGTTGTTGATCTTTGGTGTATGTCACTGTTGATCTTGTTGTGTTTGTTGCTTGTGAGGGTAATTCCTCAGTTGTGCTTAATACTAGAATAAGACACCCTTGACAACAAATTTGGTATGTGACTTGAATAAAAACAAACCCTCTAGAAGTATTCACACCTAATTGAAATCCTAAATTAAGGGAAATGATCTTATTTAATTTCCCTCTATCTCTATTCCTCTATTTTATGAAAACAATTATATTTCCTTATTCTAGGAATGAGATGAAATAATAATCATTTCACCCCATCTCACTCCCTCCTCAAGTAAACATACTTTTCAATTTTAAACAAAACTCTCAAAGTATTTAAGAAAAAGGAAATTAAGATCATGATAAATAAATGATCTTAATAAATTATTTTCCCCTACTTAACTCTTTATTTTCTTCAAGCAAATATTTTCTCTATGAAAATATAACCTAATTGAAGTTACCTTATTTGTCAAGAAAGTTCCAAAAGTTCAAAACGATATTTTACCACTTGTTTTAAAAATATTAAAGAAATGTTAATTTAGTTTTACCAAAAATAACATATTTAAACTCTATGATCAAATTATGTTCAAAACATTTTATTTTCAAAAGCCAATTTTTGTGGAGCTTCTACATGTATATGGGAAGCTACATGAATTTTCTCAGAATTTTTAAAAATGTTTTAGTGCTTCAATAAAATCCTTGAAGTGCTACTGGTTGTAAAAAGGAAAAACAGAAAAAGGACTTAAGTGTAAACTGGGAAAAGAAATCCAGGTGGCGTTGTGTAAAATGGTCGTCGTCCTCCTGTAGCAGCAGTGCCGACGAGGCCGTTGTCGTCCTCCCGTGCGTCGCCCGCCCGGACCCCCCTCCTCTCCGTTGCCCTGCGAGGAGAAGGATAAGAGACCCCCCCCCCCCCCCGAAGCTGCTCTCCTCCTCCCTCGCTCACTCGCTCTCCTTTCTCTCTCTCCCTCTCTGTTTTCTCTCCACCATGGCCGCGCCTCGGCCGAGCTCGCCGTCGAGCATCGCCGGCGATTGGAGCATCCCCGAGCAAATCCAGGACCGCCAGAAGATGCGCCTCACCGTCCTCTTCATCTCCGTGCAAGGAATCGAGGCGGGACGCCGTCGTTCGCGAGATCGCCGCCGTCTTCTACATCTCCGGCCGACGCACTCCGATCAAGCTCGCCACCGCCTCCGACCACCGCAGCTCCAACGGAACGCATCCACGCTTCTAGGGTGAGCGTGCGAATCTTCTGGACATGCCCGTGCCTCCCCTCTCTTCGTAGAACGTCGCGTTGATGGTAGACCGTACCGTGCCGCCGCCGGAGCTCCCCAGCGCCGCCGTCTCCGGTGACCATTAGGTCCATAACGCCGCCACTAAGTAGCCCGTGCTCGTGCGTGTCGAGTGCGAGCGTTATTTGGCCTCCGCACGCCGTAGAACGTCGATCCCGTGCGCGTCGTCGCCGGCGGTCGCCGCGGCCGTGCGCGACGTCGACGTGCACCGGCACACCTCTTATTGGTACGCGCACGTATTCTATCACAAGGGCGAGCCAGCCCAGTGGCTAGCACACAGCACACCCGCGCGCGACGTCTCCGATTCGAATCCCGCGCGGCGCAAACCTTTTCCTTTTATTTCCATTCGCTGACAGCTGGGCCCCACCGGTCAGCGACCGTGGTGGCCAGCACAGCCCGCACCCAGCCCAGTCAGCGCCAGCGTGGCCACGGGCCCCACAAGTCAGTGACCGTGGGTAGCCAACCCCGCGGTGAAAAACTTTTCGCTAGGTTTTCTGAGAAATAAAATGAATAGACAGATTTGAATATAAACTTCTAAAATCCATATCTTTTTGAATACTAATCCAAAAATAGCAAACAATATACCAAAATGTTCAGAAGATTAAATCTAGTCTTTTGGTGTAACTCACACATCCAAATAAATTAGTTTTGGTGATGTTTTATTAAATTAAGAAAAATGGCAGAATAGAAAACAGATTTGGAAATTCATATCTTTAAAAATAATGATCAAAAAATTAAGTTTGAAGTATCAAAATGTTCAGCACTTAATATACTTCATGTTTCACCACTTTCCCAAACTTGGATAATTATTTTGTAGTGTTGTTTAAAATAAACTAACAAAGGGGCATATTTAAAAAGGATTTCATAAATTAATCCGTAGTGATTTTGGAGCAAATCTAATTTTGCTAGGTTCCTAGTGTTTCACTTTATCATATCCTAACTTGGTGTAATATTTTGACTCACAGAAAATATATAGTGACCTAACTTTTGTCTGAAGTATTTCCTGTTCAACAGGAGGTACTTGTTGTTAACCTTCGCCTCAGATAGTTTTGTGATCGAGGTACCTAGCTTGCGTATAGGCGATAGACTACTGATCCATATAAGGCCCTCGTAAGTATAAATCCTAGTTGTTGCTCGAACGATTAGATTGACGCTTACGGTTGGTTACTTGTCGGTGTGCCACTTGTGGTTTGGTTTGCTTATTGATTGTTGTGTTACCCTCCTGTTTGCGCCGCTAGATATAAGCACTACCGGAGTGGTCTTTGGAACGGAGTTATTGAGGAAGGGGAATTCGTTGAACCTAAAGATCAAGACCAAGTTCACTTTGCCGAGCAAGGCAAGCTATTCTCTGAGCTTGCATCTACATACATCTATTTTGGTTCACGTGTTTTAGTTATAAAGAGCATAAGTGATTTATGTGGTGTTGGCCACAAAAGATATGATTTTGAAAACCCTTTTCCAAATTACAAGTATATTATTTTGACACCCTATATGGAGATACTAGCTGGAATTTCTTTTCCAAACTATAGGATGGGAAAAATATTGTTTACTCAAAACTCCTTTGAAAATACTCGTGTGGCTGTGGAATACCGAGATGTCGGTGTGGAAATGGAGAAATGGTGAATGGAGATGTTTATGAAAAATGCACATTGTGTCTTTGTACTATGACGACCAGCCAATAACCTGTGCGACCACATTTACCCACATATGGGAAAAGGGCGTAGTCATATAGTTTGCTCATATTAGTACTGGATGCCTCAACAACGGGGATGACCCCGTTCCATGAGGGGATGGTTTGGATGACCTACCCCTGACCTGGGTCCTCTCAAGAGAAGTCTACTGGTGTTTACTGGTATGAGTGTAATGGAGGAAGAGGATTGAAGGTTTAATAGATCGCCGGGCAGAACTACGAGTCCTCACACTTAGATTCCGACGGGCTGGGTTAAGTGTGTTGGAAAGCTTCGTAGCGGTAGGGTCCTATACTAGCATGAGCAAAGGACAGGCTATGGTCGGTGACTCAACTTCGCATACACCTTGTATGGCGGGACGTGGCTGACACGATGAGTTACCGGATGGGTGTGGGAAAAGCGTGCTACCTCTGCAGAGGGTAAAACTATTCGAATAGCCGAGTCCTCGGATATGGACAGTTGGGAAGCTGTCCTCTGACCATGTGCAAGTTTTGAGATTTGAAAATAAAATGGAGATGTGTGGTATCTGCAACTCTACCGACGGGCTGGTATGAGGTTGCTGGAGAATGATTGACCATGACGGGCTATGGTCGGGAAGTGAAGAGTTTTGTGATTTGAAAGTGGAAAATGCTTTATGCAACTATGCCAACGGGCCGGCATGAGGTTGTTGGGATTGAATGACCATGAAGGGTTATGGTCGGAAAAGGAGGAGTTTTGGAGAAATAAACAAATGGTGATGATTTTCGAGAAAATGTTTATAAAAGAGACTTCTCACCTTTCCGACAAAGATGTATTTTCGGGAAAAAGTTTTAAAAGAGAATTCTTACAAAGGTAGATTTATGGGAAAAGTTCTAAAAGCCTTCTTTCCTTTTTCAATAAAGATATGGAGATTTCAAAACAAAGTTTTATTAAACAAAAGTATATCCTTCTCTTTTCAACAAGGATATAGAGTTTTCAAAGCAAACAAAGTTTTATTTAAACCATACAAAGAGTAGTGCATGCTCATTCCGGGGGTAGTTTGCGAGTACATTCAAATGTACTCATATTGGTTTCGTCCCTGGCTATTGTCTTAGCCAGATTCTGAAGAGGAGCAGTTAGAAGAAGAAGTGGTTAATGACGTCAATGCGAACTAGGGCGCTTCCCAGTCAGCTGCCTGTAGGGTTGTGGCATATGACTTGGGCTCCACGTTGTTTGGTGATTTCCGCTGCAAGTACCTATTGAAGCTTATGGCTTCAATCAAGTAAGTAAATTCCTTCGGTATTTATGGATGTTCTTTTGATACCAGTTTGATTGTGCTCAGCGACAGACTGATCATGGGATCGCTGATGTTGCAGGAAACATAACGAGTATCTCGGATAGTTAATCCGGGGTCCCCACAGGTTAGCCATGGCTTGTGTTAGCAAGGTTGGGAGCAGTATCAAATATTTTATGCAATCTTTATATGCTTTCAAAAACTTAAAAGCTCTAGCACATGATTTAATCCCTGCTTCCCTCTGCGAAGGGCCTTTCTTTTACTTTTATGTTGAGTCAGTTTTCCTATTCTTTCTGTCTTCCACAAGCAAACACTAGTGTCAACTTTGTTACAACATGCGTTATATGCAACGTATTGGACTTGTTATACTACTTTGTGTTGACAATGTCCATGAGATAAATATGTTGAAAGTTGAAGCAAATGCTGAAACTAAATTCTTCCTTTGTGTTGATTGAATACCTTTTATTAGAAACTATTGCTTTATGAGTTAACACTTATGCAAAACTATTTGATGCTTGTCTCGAAAGTACTATTCATGAAAACGTTTAGCTTGTGTGATTCATTGTTTACTCATTATCTATTTGGTAGCAAATTATAGATCATTGACTTGGATCACTTCATTCATTTACATGTGCCGTGCAATATTATATGATCAAGATTATGATGGTAGCATGTCACCTCAAAAATTATTTTGTTTTTATCTTTTACCTACTCGAGGACGAGTAGGAACTAAGCTTGGGGATGCTGATACGTCTCAAACGTATCTATAATTTTTGATGTTCCATGCTTGTTTTATACCAATTGCTACATGTTTTACATCTACTTTATATCACTTTTATACATTTTTTGGGACTAACCTATTAACAAGATGCCGAAGTGCCAGTTCCTGTTTTCTGCTGTTTTTGTATTCCAGAAAAGCTAGTCTGGAAATATTCTCGGAATTGGACGAAACTACACGGGGGTCCCTATTTTTCCAGAACTCACCTGACGGAGCGAAGAAGCAACAGAGGAGGGCCACCAGGGCCCCACACGCACCTAGGGCACGGGGCCCCCCTCTGCCGCGCCCTAGGGTGGTGTGGGCCCCTCGGGGGTCTCCAGCCGCCGCCCTTTCGCCTACTTATTCCCCCCGACGCGAAAACCCTAAGTACCTGAGCAAATATCCACGAAAAGATCCAGAGACGCCGCCGCCGTCAACCCTAGCTCGGGAGGGTTCAGAACCTCTTCCCGGCACCCTGCCGGAGAGGGGAATCGTCACCGGAGGCTTCTACATCGCCATGCCTGCCTCCGGAGTGATGCGTGAGTAGTTCATCCTTGGACTACGGGTCCATAGCAGTAGCTAGATGGTTGTCTCTCCACTTTGTGCCATCATGTTTAGATCTTGTGAGCTGCCCTACATGATCAAGATCATATTATTGTAATGCTACATGTTGTGTTTGCAGGGATCCGATGAATATTGAATATTATGTCAAGTTGATTATCAATCTATCTCATATGTTATTTAAGATCTTGCATGCTTTCCGTTACTCGTAGATGCTTTGGCCAAGTAGATGCTTGTAACTCCAAGAGAGAGTATTTATGCTAGATAGTGGGTTCATGCTTCCGTTTAATCTGGGACAGTGACAGACAGTTTTAAGGTTGTGGATGTGATGTTGCCACTAGGGATAACCTAACGATGCTATGTCCACGGGCATATGTGTTTGTTTACATTACGCACTTTACTTAATGCAATTATCCGTTGCTTGCAACTTAATACCAACGGGGGACTCGGATGACAACCCGGCGGTGAATTATTAGTCATAGATGCTGTTGGATAACGGTCTATGTATCATGTCGTAATGCCCAATTAAATATCATAGTAGTCAACATGTCATGTATATGCATTGTCATGCGTTCACTATTTGTCAATTGCCCAGCTGTAATTTGTTCACCCAACATGTTAGTTATCTTTTATGGAGAGACACCACTAGTGAACTGTGGACCCCGGTCCATTCTTTTACACTGATTAAACAACCACAAACTGCAAACTGTTCCTTTTTCATTCTCTGCAATTTAATACTCATTTTCCACACCATACGTTTAATCCTTTGTTTTCAGCAAGCCGGTGAGATTGACAACCTCACTGTTTCGTTGGGGCAAAGTAGTTTGATTGTGTTGTGTGCAGATTCCACGTTGGTGATCGTATTGCGCCGTGCGAGCCACCAACAACCTTCTGAAGAGTTGCTGCTCCTACTGGTTCGATAACCTTGGTTTCTTTCTGAGGGAAAACTTGCTGCTGAACTGCATCATACCTTTCTCTTGAGGTCTCCCAACGAGCGTGTGATTCACGCCATCACCTGTTTTGTCCGTTCGGAGAGATTCGGACAGGCCAGGCAGGGATGCGGAGCACCGTTGGAGGTGCCCTGACTAAAAGAACCCTTGTCAGGTTATATGGCTCAGAATCCATTATATCCACCACTCCATCAGCTCGGAGGGAAGTTATCATGGGAATCACCTCCATTATTGAAAGGTCTTCTCAGACATAAAGCTAACACGTGCTACAAAAACTACTTCTTTCGCATTACTACGAAAGTTATTTTTAGGACTACGTCGAGATCAGTCATCCAGATCCAGGACATCCTTTAGAAGCTCTGTTAGGACCAAGAAACCTGCGAAGAAGGTCATGCGACGCCAACAAGACACCGTCAAGACCTTATCCCTATAGCAGCTAAATGAGAGCTGAAGGTCATAACCAAAAGAGTTTCAAAGATAAGAAGAGCTACAAGACATCGACCAACTTATTACAAGTACTGATTGCGGGCTTGTCAGATAGTAGTGGGTTTAGGCCTTAATCCTACATGCCTTCACCACTTTTTAGCCCACGATGTCCAAGACTCCCCGCCGGTAGCTCTATTACACAAGCTTCTTCAACCGACCTAGACCTGTTGTACTGCACCAGGGTTTTACAAAGATCTACTCGTTACAGACTACATTCAAAGGAAGGCTACGAGATCAAGACTTAACATACAAGGCAAGAAGGAAACCCTGCTCGCATAGAGGAACGGGCACTACTTCAACCAATATATAACAAAGGGGTTGACCAAGATAGGGACATCCATAACACGCCGTAGACCTCTCTGTAAAACCCAGATGCACATCTATAATCTCTGGCCGAGACCTCATGTAACTCGCAGGATCGCCTTTGTACTAGCTCTATAGCAACTTCATGAATAAAGTCCGATAGATCTCCATCTATTTCGTCTACGACTCAAATTTTTTGACCTACACCGCCTGCCGAACAAATATTACTGGAGGATCGTGAATCACTATCCTTCGAACCCATGGCCCACCTGAAAACAATCCAACATCCCAAAGGCAAAAAGCAATAAGTTTATGCACAACCACAAGAAGTATGCCGAAAATATATTGACACGGTATCTGGTGTGTTATAAGCTCGGTTTGCCATTGTTCGAGGTCCTGCTTGTTTCTGGGATAAGAAATCTCTCTCCAAATATCATGACTGCTTGTGTGATTCTACACAACATGATAATTGAGTATGAGAGGGATTTGAACTTGCAGCTGATTTTTTACAATGTTGGCTGCCGTGTGAATCCTAGCAGGAACGTGGAAATGATCTAAGCATTTCTTGAGACCTACCGGCAGATTGAGCACAGGGAGGCCCACATGCAGGTTAGGGAAGATCTCATTGAGCATCAATGACAATTATATGGGCGACAGTCCCATTAAGTTTGGTATTTTCATTTGTATTGCGAACTATTTTTCCCTTCAGACCATTCTTTATTTGTTAAATTATTTGGATTTGATGGATTGTTGTAATATGGATTATTTGTTGTAAATGTGATGTCAAAACTTGAATAAATTTGGATTATGTGTGCTATTAATATTTATGTTTTGCTCATAAATAGACAAATATAGCTAAATACCTAAAAGCTGTTTTTACAACGAGTGGTGTGGCAGGTTAGATCCTATAAAATGTTTCTTTTTATGGGATATGTTCTGCCGCAGCCCTCGTGGTACTGTAAAACAGGTTTTAGATTTCCCTCATATCTCTTTTACGGTTTCACGTAGCAGATGTTCTTATAACGTGTAAAGATACGGAAATTGTTCTTTGCGCCCTAGCTCTAGTGCATCCTCTACTTAAAAAAGTTCAAAAATTATATTTGTGAGTTCAAAAAATTCTGAAAAAATACGGGGGAAGCCAATGGTGTATCTCATAAAGCGTACAAAATGTCAATTTGAAATACTTTATACTATGGCTTACACAAATATAACAAAACTTGGTAAAACTTGGAGATTTGAAAAGAGACATTTTCGATCCACAATTTGTCATTTTTGGAGTTGATATTTTGCAAATAGACATTGTAGCCGAAAATGCCAAATATTTGGAGTTGATATTTTACACGTTTTGGGACATACTATTGGCTACAACAGGAGTTTAAAAAAAAAAACTCATGAATATGATTTTTAATTTTTTTAAATTGAAGAGAGCAGTGGAGCTCGGAGTCAAAAGTCTTTCTCGTAAAGTTACCAAGTGATTGATCAAAATTTATCTTCTATTGACTCTGGGCAAAGCCCTTTTATACAAGAATGTGCTATGTGTTTTTTTTGCGGGTCAATGTGTTATGTGTTTGTATCGGGCTTCTGTCCCTAGTCATGACCGATCCCGTCTACCGATCGGTTTGTAGGTTGTATGTCTCTGTGTCTCTCTAATATAAATAGACAGGAGGCCACGCTAAAACGTTGTGCTAATCCGCCCCATAATCATCGTAGCCTACTGCTTCACAATATCCATCCGGACAGACACGTCAGTACGACACGAGAATTTAATCCTAACTCAGAGCAACTATATCTTGTCAGCTAGCACGACAAAGAAAAACCTTTGCACATGGATGAGTCAGATTACGCGTCTCATCCACGAGACTTCAGCAGGAATGCATTGACTCCACACGACTGGTTGAGTCTCTCAGTTGAATAAAAAATTAAAAATGGCAGCCCACCGAGAAGGCGCGAATAGAAACCGCGTTTGAGGGTTATAAAATCACTATCATAACACCACTTGCTCCATTCGATCGCTCTCATTGTTTTCAATCACCTGTTCTACTGATCAATCACACTCTGCTTCCAGCCTTGCGAGCGTACTCTGAGCAGCAATGGCCGACGTCAAGATTGACGACGAGAGCAACTCGGGGCATTTCATCATCGACGTAGACGTGGAGGCGCCAAGACTGGAATCGGACGACGACCAGGCGGTCTACGACATCGGTGGCGAGGTGGAAACCTTCATCGGCGCTGCGACCACCACGGGCGATGGGGTCGTGAGCGCCACCGGTGCCTGGGGCATTACCACCGCCGGTGCAGGGGCCATAACCACCTCCGGCGCACGGTCAATGGCCGTGAACACCGCCGGCGCAGGGAGCGTCACCGTCTCCGGCGGCATGGCGGCCGGGGGCATCAATACCAGCGGCGCCACTGTGTCACGTACGTGGATTAGCGGCAGTTTGCTGCAGGCACTTTCCTAATTCGCCACCAATGATAGGTTTATAACGGCACAATGATTAAACTGCCGCTAATTATGTGCCTATTGACGGCAATTTAGGAAACTGCAGCTAATAATGCCCCAATTTTCGGCAATTTAGGAAAGTGCCGGTAATGAAGTGCCGCTAATTATAAAATAATTACCGGCAGTTTTGGAAAGTGCCGCGAATCATAACATAATTGCCGGCACTTTTGGAAAGTGCCGCTAATCATAATGTAATTAACGGTAGTTTTGTAAAGTGCCGCTAATTATAAGGTAATTGCTGGCAGTTTTGGAAAGTGCCGCTAACCATAATTAAATTATCGGCAGTTTTGAAAAGTGCCGCTAATCATAAGATAATTAACGGTCTGTCCGTTCCGTTTGAGTCGGCCTCGAAACAGAATGCGGCCCCGACTATGGAATGGGTCGGACTAGCTGGTCCCACGTGGCAGTGAGACTACGCGGAGTGTTCAGCAAACTCTTCAAAGGAGCGTTTCTATGAAGTTATGACGTGCGGGCCAGCCATGTTGCCGCGTGCTCCTCCTCGTCAATTCCGCCCGGTGTGTTCCTCTTCGCGTGAGACGGCCCCCGCCTCCTCTAGATTAGGAGGGCAAGGCTCAAAGCGGCGATGACCGGCGGCGCAGGCGAGATGTCGGCGTGCGGTGGTGCAGTTTAGGCGGCGCGCGGTCATCACGTAGAAGGTGGAGTAGAAAGCTGATATCGAGGTGGACATGGAGGCGACGCCGGTGGCCAACGGGGGAGGGGTCCACTACTCCGACCGATTCCTCTGGAAACGCGCGCCCTACGACCCCGCCTGCACGTGCGCCCGCCCTGCTACGCCGCCGGCGCACCACCTCCAGCGGCCGGGCCGTCCCCTGCCCCTCATCGTCTCCGACTACTCGAACAAGGCACCCACCCCTGCTGCTCCAGCGCCGCCTGCCTGATACGGCGCACCTCCCTCCCAGGCCCGCTCTCTCCCTCGCTCATTCACGGCGCCCTGCTCGCCCTCTCCTTCCTTGGCGGAGCCCTGAACGAGTGAACGACCGCGACTGTCCAGGTACAACTTGAGCCGCACCTCACCTGTTCGACAGAATGTCCGCGAGAAACAACACTTATAATGTGTTTGCGCCTGGTTATACTTTTCATGAGATGGGTGACTGCATTTTGGTGGTGAGGAAGATGAAGTCGCAGGGCGTCCTGACGAAGCATACGGAGATGACCATGCCCGCCATCACGGAGGTCTGCCACGGCAGCCTCGAGAGCATCTCCGAGTCGTTCTCGCCAAGGCCGAGATGGTACCACCTATCGACTTTTCACTCCGTTATTTTGGTGTGGAGCCTGTGATGGATAGGATGGTTATCTGTTTCCTGGTTTTCCTTTGCCGTGTGCAGAGTGAGATTCTTATTGTTGGAACCACTTAGGTCACTGTAAATTGGATCATTACTGACGTTTCTAGCAGCTCTTGTTCCTATGACTGTTGCTGCCCTTATGTTGGGCTTCATCAGGTAGCTTGTACACGTTTAGGTTTGCACTTAGCTTTAAAGAATCAGAATATTCAGACACATTCAAAAAAAATGCAGCAGGTGCTCTCTTGGTCTTGTGCTATTGTCCTTACATGTCCTTTATCCTTTTGCTAGGTTTTTAAACTTTGATGCCATTGCCATTTTGCTATGGTATAGATTACGTAATATGCATATGAGATGACGATGTTAGAGCTATAATCCTTTTAAACTAGTACCGTTAATAATCACACTTCCATATATACATATCATTTCTGTGATTATTCATCTAACTGAAGATTCTTTCTTAATTTCTGTAGACCCTTAATATATCCTTGATGCTCTTTCATCCATGTAAGAGTTCTTCTCAGAATTTTCAAACGAAATGGTCAAAGACGTTCAAATGTTGATGCTCTTGTAAGTTCATCCTTACTGTCTTCTCAGAATTTCCAAAAGAAATGGTCAAAGACGTTTGTTAGACTGTGATTATTGATCAAGGGAAATGCATGAGCACCTTTTAATTCTTGTCAAGCCACCTATTTGATGTGAGTATGGTGTCTGATATGATCAGTTGATCTGAGAATATTTTTTGATGATTTTCCTGTTCAGTTTTTGTTGGGACCTACTTTCCTGGCAGCAAAGGTCTCGAAGGTAGCATACTGATATCATGAATTTTTGTATACGCAGGTCGCTAATGCGACTAATGAACTCTAACTCTAGAAGAGGGAATAACAGGTTGTTTATCTGTTTTGAAAAATAGGAGAGGTGGTAAACTTGCTTTTGAATGTATAGGTTGGTTGCTAAACATTAAGAGTTGTTTCTCCTTTATGTGCCTTTCGTTCAAAAGTTCGGATACCTGACTATGTTTTCAGTTGCTTATCTGGTTCATTAGGCTTGCAACACTGGAGTAGTATGCATCAGCTGCTCACTGCATCATAAAACATTCTGACTGTAATGTAGTATTTCCAGAGTATCATGTTATGACCTAGGTTGTCATAACATTGTCCGCTAATTTTATCTTTTATGTTCTGGTTTGGTATTTCTAACATTGTTCTCACTTTTGCCACTTCAGTTAGATATCAGATGTCAATACTTATGCACTAATAAATTGTTTATTGCAATCACCTATAGTGGAACCTATAGTGTTTATCATGTCCAGTTTCCAACATGACTGGTTGATGTTTCCACTTTCTTTGTGGTTCATCTACATCTGAAAATTAACTTTTTAAGGTGCATTCAGTCATCCAAATTAACCAAATCTCAAAAGAACTCCAGAACTGATACTATTTACCTATACGTCTACATCAGACCCCACAATTACTACATGTTAGAATAGGCGATACTATATCAAATAATGGTTATAAAGTTCCAAGGTGAAAAACGTGGTGATTATAACATACAATAAAAAGAAAAACGTGGTGATTATACATCTGTATTTTGAAGTTAGTGAGATTCACGCAGTAGCTTATGTGTAAATATTTGCTTAGCAAAAAATTATGCTAGCGTTCTGTCTAGTTAAATAGTTGACTGACCATGCTAAATCTAAATATATTGCCACTTTTAACTAGAGCCTTCTGTTTTGTGTTGAACTTTGAGAAGCTAGCCTTTGTCTAGTTCTAAGCATGCAGATATGAACAATTTGTTAAGCACATGACTCGGTATTATAGTATTTTTCGAACTTGAGTAGTTTTTAACTAACACTTAAATTAGAAATAACATGCTTGTAAATTCCATTATGAAGCAAAGGGTTGCTGCTGCGACACAAGGTTCATGCAAGAAAAAGAGGAAGAATGTGAATTCACAGGCTTGGGATTCAATCTGGATTGGTCTCATCATGAAAGTTGATATATGCCAGTTGCTTGAGGAAGGATGTAAGTTACAGGCTTGAGGCTACCACCGTAGCTGTCATATGTTGTCAGTAGCTGTCAACATAGATGCTCCTGACTCATAGGTGCAGTTCGTAGGTTTCTCCTCAACAAAAATTCTGGAAACTTGTCTGTTCAGCAGTTCAAAATGTTGGGAATGTTATACCTGTAATAGTTAAACCTGTAGTAGTTCTGAACCTGTAATATGTTCACATGCTACAGCTGTTAAACCTGTAACAGTTCTGAACCTGTAATAGCATTCTCTGAATACTGCCTGAACATTTATTTGGAGGCACTTTTTGAAGTGTAAGTAAATGAATTTAGAGGCATGTTTAGTAGTGATAGTACATGTATTTGGAGGCACTTTTAGAAGTGCAAGTAAATGAATTTTGTGGCACTTTTAGTACTGCCAGTAATTGAATTTGGAGGCACTTTTAGAAGTGCAAGTAAATGAATTTGGAGGCACTATTACAGTAAATGAATTTTGAGGCATTTTTTGAAAACTGCCACTAAATACATTTGCCAACATGAATAAAACTAACACTTTTTTTTCTGCCTACAAAAACATTTGCCCGCACTTTTTCAAGAATTGGAGGCACTTTCGAGTGCCTCCTAACAAGGGACCTGACGTAGTGCGCAGGGAGCGTGAGCACGCACACCGGCGTGTCGGCGGCGAAATACAACAACGTCGAGCAGGACTACACCAAAAAACTTCCATGGACGGGGGGACTAATCGGCGGCCTCACTCAAGCCACGGCCGCCGCCGCGGTCTTGTACAGGAGCTCGCGAGGTGTCACCGCCCACGGCGGCGAGGTCGCGTATCTCGTCGGCATAGCGAGTGTCTTTGTGGCAGGGTTGGCCGAGATAGTGGCCGCGTTCGGGGTCAGCATCGACACCCAAAAGCGCGGAGCCACCGGAAAGAAAATTCTCTGCTTGTCCGTGTTCACCCTCCTGCTCGCCATTGCGCTCGTCGGTGTCGCCGTCATGCCCAAGCAGTGATCAATGGATAAATTCGATCGTCGGGGCCTGCATGTTCTTAATTAACACTGTGTAGTGTGCAAATTTAGCCATGCTGGTGTACCTGATTGCCATTACGCTCTTTCTTAATCATGTTCCGTGTTTAGGATTTATATTTGACGCATAACTAGGCAGCAAGTCGGTCATTCCTTGCTTCAGCCAACCTAGCTAGCTTGGATTCTAGGCTTTAACTAGCCTCTTCTGAACTGGTGTTTTAACTGTTGCGTTGGTTTACCAGATGGGATTTCAGTTCTTGTAAATACGAAATTAAGCTATGAAGTACAACGTGAATCACACTCTTTTGTTTTTCATTTGTTTAAGAGGACTAGTTAATTGCCCGTGCGTTGCAACGGGGAATACATTCATTTTAAACCTGTATTTTCGGATTCACGTGGAAAGACTATAATTTTTTTGGAAGACCAACAATTAGAACATCATACGAAAATATGTTTCCATAGAACCGTATTGATTTGATATTGTAGATGTTAATATTTTTAAGTAAATTTGGTTAAAATTTACACTGTTCGATTGTTTGACTTTGAAAAAAGTATAGGCCTAATTTTTGGAAATGGTGGGAGTATTAACTACATTTTATTCAACTCCACATCTGTATATAGGATTTCCTTTCATCTTATTCGGACACATAATCTTTGGGTTTTTTTCATGTCCTCCCACAAAGTTAGCAAGCAATTTAAGATGCCACTTGCTAGCCCGCATAGTTGCACTCTCATCACTCCCAAAAATAGATGATGTTCATTTAGAGGAATATATGATATTTTTCTCGACTATACTCAATTTTCAAATTTTAATTTAGCACGGGCATTTTATATTTATTTGAACATACAGTTAAAAGTCGCATAAAAAATATGACAACATAACGACCATTTACGCACCTTAATAATTTATTCCATTAAAGTGAAGAAAATGATAAAGAAAAATAAATTCCTTCTTATAAGGTCATGTATCACACGAGAATCAGCTCTTACAATATGGATTACCAGGATCACTCCACATGTTCCACGTTAAGTACCAAATGCACTTGTCATTACATAAAGTGGTACATTATTCCTGAGTGAAGCTATTGGTGCATTCTGGGTGGTTTGTACTTCATTTTGATCGTCTCCAAACATGGTACTCCTTCCTCTGCATTCTCCTCTTCTTCCCCTTCCTTCGCCAGTATTATCATGTTAGGGTGCATCATCATCTTGTCCCCTTGCTCTACCTGCTCCTGTTCAATAAAATTAACCATGGAAGGCTCTGTTCTGCCCGAAAGATAACAGTGCAAGAAAACAAAAAAACTACAGGGTCATTGAATAATTTGGATTCAGGTTGGTACAAACTGAATTTTGAATCAGGGGTTCTATAGAAATGTTAACGCTGCTGGGTGGTTGTACTCAAATATGAGAAAGGCAGAGTCCTCTTGTGGGGCCAAACCAAATAGGAACTCCCATGCCAAAGTGGCAGAACCAGTTGCCGGAATCCAGAGCATGAAGACTCTTTCCTTTTCTTGCTGGGCCTGATCAAGCGTGTGTGACTGTAGTCCTAACACTTTCTTTTTAATGCAAGCCGAAGTTCAAAAAGGTGAAAATGTAGATATATCATAATGACATTCTCAGCTAAGCACCCATGTTCAGCGTTTTTGTTTAGATGAGCATAGGCAAACTCAAATTGCAGCTGACATTTAGTAAAAAAAGTTTGCGAAGCGATCGTTGTAATAATGTCTAATGTCTTTGCAAAAAAGTAATAATGTCAAATGAAATGATGGAGAGCCTCTATAATGCCAGCAGTAGCTCATTGTGAGAAATTACCTTCTAATCTGGAGAGAAGATTAGGCTGAATATATTTTCTATTTACCTTCTAATCAAAAGTGTCACCTACTTTCATGCTCGAAAAAAGAAATGAGAAACGCCACAAAAGCAAACATTGGTATACATCCAGTTTTTAGGAAGACAACTCTAAGAGCTTATAATATTGTGGAGAGTGAAAGTTGTGCGACTGTAAGGGGTGCTGATCAGCAACAAACCATTAGTAAACAGTCACCTTCAAGAGAGCAGAAACATAACTGATTGTAATGTATGGTACATAAGTAGTACCATAAAATTGTAATGTTTTTTCTCTTTGTAGACAAACTTGAAGAGAGCAGAAACATAACTGATTAAATTGATATGTATTCAAAACTTCCATCAGAGCTATAGGTTAGCCCATGTTATTGCAATACATTCAACAAAATTCAAACTGAACCAACTTTGGTAGTCCTCTAAAACATGACATATGAGTTGTTTAGGGTCATTTAACAAATTAGACAGATCACAGATATAAGAACACATAAAGCATTGAGGCAGAACCAACATTGCATTAATGAAGATTCGCAAAATTTGCCTTAAATGCGTCAGGCTGGTGCTTCCATCAGTGTACCAACATTGGGTGAAGATCTGCGACTTCTTGCTGAGATTGCTATAGCAGACCTGGGCAGTGTCGTGGACTCGTGGCGCTCGCAGTAGGCAGAGGTCCATCGTCTATAGAAGATAGAACACAACACTGCACAAAAGCATTCAGTAATCGATCATCCTAGCCATCAACAGATTCCGATGCGCGGCACTCAAATCAGCAGTCCTCTTAGTTGAAAATTAGAAGCAGTTTGAGGGCATGAGAACAATGCCTTGCAGCCCCGCCGTGCTTGATGAGAGTATTGCTATTGCACTTGCACATCACAAGGCGTAGCACTGGAAATCACAGATTATCTCAGTGATTACTACGGTCATAAAGTTCCAAGATGGTAGGTTAATGACAGATTATCTCATGCCCCCTTTGAAAGCCATGTAGCTCCAGGACACCACAATCATCAAGAAACTAATCAACAATCCATATAATATGATAGGGTTGGAATGAGTACCTGGCAGGGACAAACTGTTGCGATATCATGGGTGCAAAGTCCAAGTCCAGGAAAAACACATTCACACGCCAAAAGCAACCACGAGCTGTATGGATCCTTGTACTCTGCAATATAAAAAGACATAGTTACACGGAAAATTGGCGGTGTGCAGCTAGTAACTATTCCCTCATGAAAGCAACCACAGAAAATTTACCATCAACTAAAGTTCTTCAGAGGGTTCCTTTAATCTTCACAAGGACGTGTATGTCCATTGCCAAAGAACAAACCAGTCTTTGGAATCAATGGAGTGTCTCGAATAAATACCAGCAACGTTCAATATATGCCTTTGCACTCCAGGAATTGGTGATGGCCTCCCGATTTTAGAAGGAGCAGCATCTCTATGTGTCTCTCATCACAAAATTAACTACGCCTCCTTGCACAAGCTACAGATGTAAAACGTTATGTGTAGCAAAACTCGAGGCATAACAAGTTGAACCAATCATTTCGACGCCATTACCAACCACTGCACCTCCCAGATCGACTCACGCCTAGGCCTCCTCCAGCTATCCACACACAGGTGAGATAGAGATCCCCAATCCCTCATCTGCAAGGCCAGAGAAGCATGGCTCCTGAGCGACCGAGGTGGAAGACGAGGGCACAACAACAGATGGATGAAATTGACGCTGCCACAGTGGGAAGATGAGGATGCCTAGCACTCCAGGGAAGGATGTGGGCTAGGAAGGGCGATCTGGACGGGCCAACGGAGGTGGGGCGATGGCAAAGGCGGCGTACGGACTATCGGCGGCGTCGAGCTCGAGGTGGAGCTGCTCTTCGAAAGAGAGAGATGACAGGGGAGGGGGTCTCTTAGGCGCTGGGTGAGCGGCGGCGGCGGCGGCGCCGCAGCGGGCGAGCAATCTATGGGCGAGAGAGGAGCGGGGATGTCAGGAGCGTTTCCTTCTTTTGGAAGGTCCCACTTGTCGGCGATAAAAATTCTGAGAGGAGCGACGAAGAGAGTTGGACGAAGGACGAAGGACGACGACGTACGAGAGGAACCAATTTTCTTTTTTTAGATAGGAGAGAGTAAAAAAATACAGAGCCAAAGTAGGTACGGAGATGTTTTTATTTTAGCCTCGAATTTCGTTAACCAAACAGAAATCAGATGTTCCATTCCCTCCCAAATTTGAATTCAGACGTCAATATTTGGTTAATCAATGTTCAAAGTTTTACGGTAAAGCAAACTAGGTTATGCCATGTTGGCGAGGAAATCTTAAAGGTGAGGCTTAGAGCTTGTTTAACCAGATTTGGTAAATTTGACCCATTATATGTACGCGGACATATCCGAAGCATGTTAATCATAGTGCGCTTTAATGCAAAAGCATAAGGCCATGCTTGGAGATTTCTAGCAAAATATTAGCACCGTACAAAGAAATGAAAAACCATACCAGCCTAATAAAATACCAATGGTGATAAAATTAGTGCTTTACATATTAATCTACTATGGCGAGAACAAATTAGACAAACAAAAAAATAAGATCATTGTCATTGCCTCAATGGAAAGCTCCCTATATTTAGGTTGTGTTTGTTACTCGTAAGAGCATCTCGACGGCTGTAAAAAAGCCCTCGCCGTGCAGCCATTTCGCAGGTGGATTATTAGCCATAGATGCAGCTAGCAAGCGGTCTATGTATCTTGTTTTAATACCCAATAAATACTACAATGAATATTTTCTTGTCATAATATGCATTGTCATGCCACTACCATTTGTTAATTAACCAGCTGTAATTTATTCACCCAACATGTATGTTTATCTATTTATGGGAGAGACACCGCTAATCAACTGTGGACCCGGTCCATTCTTTTACACTGATAAAAACACCGTTTCTACTACGCTCTACACTCATTTGCTCGATGTTCATTTTTGCATTTACATTTATTTTCCACACCATACGTTAAATCCTTTGTATTCAACCAACCAGGGAGATTGACAACCTTCCTGTTTCGTTGAGGCAAACTAGTTTGATTGTGTTGTGTGCAGGTCACGTCAACAGTATTTCAACGACGCTGTTTTTGACACCGTGCTGAAGCTCTTCCAATTCTTACTGGTTCGATAACCATAGTTTTATAGTCAAGGGAAAGTATCTGCTAGATTACATCATACCTTCCTCTTGGGATCTCCCAACGAACGTGTGTGTTCACGTCATCAGGCGCCGCCGCGTAGGCGCCGTAGGATTTAGGCGCGAGGTTTGAAATTTGATTTCAATTTGTATCAGTTTGAACCAAACTTCGATTTCCATTTTGATGCCCGCAAGGTGTTTGATCCGTTGCTCAAATTTTCAATCCGTTTGGGAGGCGGGCCTTTGGAGTGCGCCATTGTGGGCTGCACCCCCAATTGGCCGGACAAATGTCCGACACCCCCAATTGGGCCTCAATTGGGGGGTGCCGGACACGAATTTGGTGCCGGTGGAGATGCTCTAAGGTCTTGATGTAGACTGTGGGATGAAAAATGCTAGTTTAGTTGACTGGGTCGCACTGCTTGTCTGTATACCACGAATTTTAAAGCACTCAAATTGTTGGAAACAGCTGAATCGGTAATTTCTCCAGATCTAGACTCTGACGAACTCCACGTGCCTCTGTCTCGTACCCGTTGGAAAGCACGGGAGACAAGACGTTTTTGGCATAAATCTCTTACCTTCTCCGCCCGATGTTCGTCTCGATGGCCGGTGCTCATCTTCCCCCGCGCCGCCCCAGACTCTCCGTCGCTAATCTCGCGCACGACCGGGGTCACGGACGTTGTCATACACTAGTTTAATTCATACGATTTGGCCAGGATTTTCAAGGTGCCTTCTCATATTTGCTCCCGGCCTACCGGAGCTCTGGCGGGGATAGCGGAGACTGGGACATCGGCCTGGACCCTTGTGTTTTGTATCTAGTTACCCTCAAGCCAACTTTGCAGTCCACAAAATAGAAGCAAAAGAAAATGAAAAAGTGCAATTCAGGCAACCAAACGACCCGTGAAACCTGGTCGAAACCACGTATGAGCTTAGCCAGACCGTGCCGAACCACAAATGAAAAAATGTCCACATTTGGTGTGAGTACCTAAACAAGCCCCTAGTCAATCTACGCACTTCACCACTACTATCTCCATTCCATAAAACAAGGTAGATATTTTTATTCAAAATTCAATACATAATAGATTTCACCGATATTATACACACAAAAATATGAACATTAGAAAATCTAACAAATGTACTATGGAAATATATTCTATAATTGATCTATTATATTGATTTGGTACTTTAAATGCTCATATTTTTGTCTATGATTGGTTAAACTTATTATACGTTGACTTTTCACTAAACTTATACGCTTCAAATGAAGGTAGTACACTGAAACCAACGACATGTTGCTGAAGCTAATTTGCAAATCGCAAGTACATATGTATATGTCTACATTGAAATTCAGCATCTCATGGCCGATTAACTAGAACTAGTGAGCATCTCAAGGACGATTGGCATCATTCTCGTTCTCGCCCAAAAGCACTTCCTCTAAACTGTGCCGCAGCCAAGTCGTTGATCGGGGTCGTCGCTGAACCAGTTCAGACGCTTCCCGGTGGCTACGAGCGAACGAGACGAGAAGTTACATGATTCCTGACGCGTCTAGCTTAGCTTTACTTTTCTAGCTAGAAGCGGCGTTTTGGCTCCCGGGAGCATATAGAAGCGGCGTTTTGGCTCCCGGGAGCATATGCTCACGGTATTTTCGAAAAAATAGAACAAATTGAAAACTTATCAAAAAATTCTGAAAAACATCATGCACGTACCTGACTATGGTACGCACCACCGTGTAAAATTTCGCACCAAAATGACATCGTATGCACCCTGTATAAAAATGACAAATTTCTGACAGAAAATGAGATCCAAAATTTTGAATTTGCTATTAGAATTTTGTCATTTTTGTACAGGGCGCATACGATGTCATGTCGGTGCGAAATTTCACACGGTGGTGCGTACCATAGTCAGGTACGTGCATGATTTTTTTCGGAATTGTTTGAAAAGTTTTCAATTTTTTTTGTGCTTCCTAAAATAACGGAAGCATATGAGCTCGGGTGCCATTATGAATTTCCGAAACTGCTAGTACTATCAGCAGGACGAAGGGCCCAGAAGATTGACAATCCATCGATTCTCCACGATCTCATGTCTGCCGGTGTACGTCGCGTCAAATCATATACATGGCCAAGCATACACATCACTGACCTACAAAATACCGGAAATTCAGAAAACCACGGTATAAAACAAATTTTTAGTAGTAACGTACAGAAAAATAAAATACCGGTAGCGAGAAGATTTTATTAGTAGTACTTAAGGCGAGATCATCAATTATTACGCTAAGGTTTAGATCAAATTAGAAGAAAAACGACATGGTCTTTATTTTTGCGGGGTCCCTGAGTCCAGTCAATCTACGCACTTCGTCACTACATTGAGACCAACCGCATGTCACCGGCATGTCTATTCGGCATAACCCAAAAGCCAACTTACAAATTCCACGAACAAATCCAGCATCTCGCTCTAGTTTCAAAAAAATCCAGCATCTCACGGCCGATTAAGCAGAACAAATTGGCATCCGTGCAGAAATGACCATTTGTTGACATGATTTTCCCTACAAACTATTTTCGTACATGTCTACAGCGGGAGAATAGCAAGCCACTGCACTTGTTGTATTTCTTACTTATCAGTCGATTGTCATTTCGTTACAGCGAGAGAACAGCAAGCAAAAGCAGCACTCTCAAATGGGCTCACTATGGGAAAATGACTCTCCGCCGAGTGGTCAAAAGACTCGGCGAAGGCCTGAATCCAGCTCGGCGACGCCTTCACCGAGTATGGAACTCGGCGCAATAGACTCGGCAAAATTCGCTCGCCGAGTGCTTTTTGTCGGGGGGACTCGGCGACGCCCTCGCCGAGTGTTTTTGGACCCCACTCGGCGAAGAAAAGGTGATCCAGCCTGTCCCTTGTCAGATGTGTGTCAGGCGAGTGTCAGGCCTTCGCCGAGTCCGGGGATACGACACTCGGCGAAGACATGGCGCACAACCGCGCGACATGTGTCCAGAAAGGGCGGGCTCGGTAAAGAATTTCTCCGAGTGGTCGTCTTCACCGAGTGCCCGCCTTGCTGTTCGCCGAGCCGCAGCGTCGCCGAGTGCCGCGTTCGCCGAGTCTGAGCTTCGCCGGGTGGTGCTTCGCCGAGTGCCGCGCGCTCACCACGTGCTCGGCAAAGGTGGACCAAAAGGTCACCTGGGGAACATCTTCGCCGAGTGCCTTGCTCGGCAAAGCACCCATCTCGGCGAAGCACGTTCCCAGGTGACCCTTTTGGCACCTGGAGCACCTCTTCGCCGAGTGCCAGACTCGGCAAAGGCAGGTTCGCCGAGTGCAATACTCGGCGAAGGCGCTAAATTTTGCCAGAATTTTCCTGCTTTTTGAAAATCCCTGCTTTTGAAACACAATATGCACACATATATATATAATATATAGGTAAATTAACAGGTGCTCCCTGGTGCCCGGGCATCTGGATAGAATACAGTACATTTTGGGTATGTAGATGACACTTATAACTCGGGTATGCACATGTTGGGTATATAGGAGGTACACATATCTTTGGGTATGTGTATTCGAGGTATCTACATGTTATATATACCTTGGGTATGTGTGTTCAATTGTACGCGTACAGATCAGGTATATATATAAATAACTTAGGTATGTGCACATTATTATGTATGCATACCCCATAATGTGCATACCCAAATCATATGTACCTCCTACATACCTAAGGTATACATACCCAAGATATATGCATATGTCTATATACCTAAAACTGTTCGTATTCCATCCTGGTGCCCATGCTCCTAGGTGCCCCATCTGAGCTTCCATATATATATATATATATATATATATATATATATATATATATATATATATCACTAGATCACACACAGTACATCCAGAACATTGAAAGGAGACATATAGCAAAATATAGCACATATACTCCGAAAGTTGACAAAATAGATTCCGATAGTTCACAAAATATACTCCACAAGTTCACAAGGACACAACACAAACAAGTCCAAATACATGCCACCAGTTCACAGCTAGCATAAAATGGCACAAGTTCGGAGCTAGCACAAGTCCACGAGTCCACTAGTCACCGAAGGCCTCGTCTATGCAATCCTACAAGTTTGAAAACTATAAGCATTAGTTTCAAAACATGTGTATGCAAGTATTGATCCATATAGATATTAGAGTGTGGGTGTGCATGGGATGTAGAGTGTGTGTATTGGCATATATATATTTGGGACCTTGAGCTTACCTAGAGTCACTCGGGCCTGTTGGAGGTCGATGGCGCCGACGTTGGGCTTGCTCCTCCGTCTACACCATTCTCTATGTCTCCACCGTTCCCTCCTTCACCATCCGCGGGAGTGTGGATCCAGCCGATCGATTGTCCTATGAAGATTTGCATCAGACGAATAAGCAAGAAAAGATGAATTGTTACCGAGCTAGTTTCAAGACAACTTACCAAGAGGAGGGGGGCTAGTGGAGGAAGAGGAGGAAGCGACGGATTTGCGGGCAACCTCTGCATACCGAAGACGAGTTTAAGTTTGCAAAGTTCAAGCACATGGCTTAGTTGAAAGAAAAAGTTAATGCACTTACTGCCACTACCGCCTGGAGGTATGTCTGCATTTGCACCACCTTCTCATCTGTTGCCTGCGCCCTCTGTTCTGTTGCCTGCGCCCTCGCAGTAGCCTCCGCCGCGGCGGTCCTAGCCTTCTCAAGTTCGGCCTACGGGATTGCAACCATGTAAGAAGCGGTCATCACAATGGAAACATGTAGAATAGTGGAAAAGAAGGTTCAAAAACGACATACATACCTCCAATGCAGACAACCTTCCAAGTCCGACCCTTGGGCGGCACTCGATCTCGGGCGCTGAGCTCGTACGGCGAGCACGCATCTCGGCAAGTGATCCACCAGTGCCCGAAGACTCGAAGCAAGCACCGCCAATATAAGGCCGGCCATTCAGCTTACCTTGTCCCGCGCACATAGCAACCATGGGGTCGAACGGAGCGGTCAAAGGATCGGAAGTCTCACCGTGGATCTCCTTGAACTTGGAGCAGTAGTTAACCGTCTGATTCCCCACGGTGGTGCTGATCCACTGGTCTTCCAAGGGTTTATTCGGTTCCAGTACCTTTGGCCTCCGGGTCTCAATGAATGCTTGCATCTTAGTCAATTTCTGGCCCTCCTTTTTCTCCTACAATTAAATGACATCAAAAGGAAACATACAATTGAGGTCAGGTGGAAATATAAAAAGAATAGCACATAAATAAAAACTTGTATGGAAAGAACAAATATAATTTCTTACCTTGTGTGCAATAACGCCGTCGAGTGAGAGGGGGCCTTGACGGTGGGTTCCGCCTACCAGCTTCCGCCGATCCGATGCCTCGTCGTGCTGCCTCCGGAACGCATCCGACACCCACTTGTCTACAATCTTCTTGTAGCAAGGCTTCTGGGCGGCTAGCCACTGAGGAATCACCTATTTAACACAAGAAAGATCCATATGAGTAGAATTTTTTATCAGTCATGTGGAGAATAATAGGAAAATATATGTGGCTACCTTCATGTACTGGGCTTTCGACAAGTGTATGGGCCTGGCATCCTTTTTGGTGACCACCCTATGCATCTGCTCTGCATAGAACTGGACAACATAGCCAACACGTGCCTCGTAAAGCTGGTCGGGGATGAGCTTCTTCGCCATTTTAATCAACACCTGCTTCGCCGCCTCCTCTTTACCTTCACCTTCGACAAGTGTAAAGTAATCCTAGAATCATTGAGCATTAGGACAAAGGAATTAACACGATGAAGTCCAAACTCTTGGTATTAAGTAGTAAAGTTCTAAAAATTTCTTACCCAGAACTCAGTGATGAGCCGATTGCCAAGGTGGTCGAAGGTGGAGTCCGGAACCATCGTGAAGTGGGCCCAAGACCAAGCAGGCACCCTTTGACCAGTAGCGATTCCATCCTTCTTGAGGTCGATCAAGCCAGGGTAAAGCTGCTTGATAAGACGGCCAAGGACGCCTGAAGGTAAGCGTTTCTTTGTTGAGGCCACCACATGGAATGTCCTGCACATACCGAAATCAAAAGTCAGAATGCTTGTGATGAAAAGGTAAATAAACTAGAAGGTAACAAAAGTCAGAATGCTTGTGACAAAAGTCAGAATGCTTGTGATTCCACCACTTACCCATCTCCGCCGACATCAAGAAGGCCATTGCACTCACGAGCTGGCATCTTGGAAAGACCTCGCAAGTAGGGCTTACGGTCGCGCAGAATGCCGATCAACGGAAGTGGATAAGCTGTCAACAGACCCTCATCCGCCACGGCATCCTCATCCTCATCCTCCTCACTCTCCTGGGGCAGCTCCTCGTCCTCTGAATCCTCCGAGCGCCGGTCCTGATAGTCATCCTCACTCTCCTGGGGCAGCTCCTCCTCCTCTGACTCCTCCTCCACCTTGGGCTCCCCGGGCCGCTCCTCCTCCTCAGACTCGGAAGACGAAGCTGCGGGCACAGGACTACTCAAGCGAGCCCGAGGGGCCTTACCCCCGCGCGCATGGGTGGTTGTCGAGGGTCTGCCACGCCGTGCGGAAGAGTCCTTCGCAGCCGAGCGGTGACGCTTTCTTCCAATCATCTTGGAAGTCCCATCAGCAGCCTGCGCGTATAGGTTAGAAACTGTCCCAACCTTGAGAGGCCGCTTCTCCTTGGCGACACTCTTCCTCGCCACGAGTTGCTTCTCCTTCGCGACACTCTTCCTCGCCGTGAGCTGCTTCTCCTTCGCGCCCGGCTTCTCCTTCCCCTTCCCCCCAGCCATGTCTCAATCACCTGTCATCACGAAGAATGTGTTGATTAGTACAAGTAAAAACACAATAGTAATAAATAGGCTTAAAGAAAACTCATAAGAAGAATTTGCAATATTTTGAATAAGCTTAAACAACACATATATCAACATAAGTAGCATGCCAAAACTCATATTAATGCAACAAAAAACAAATTAAGGAGTGGCATACAAAATATTGCATCACAAATATTACAAGTTCAGGAGTGGCATACAAATGGTTCTGTCCTGCGACAAATTCGATCGGCAAAGCTTGGTGAGCTACAAATATTACAACGGGAGACGCCTAGGGTTACGCGACTATTTTGGTGAGCTACAAAATAAATACACCTACATTGGAAGATAGGAAATATATCTTTACCCTTGAAGCGTGATCGGCAAAGCCTATAGGGGACGCTGCACCAAGATCCTACCCTGCGACGACGCTCCTGGGACAAATTCGATCCATGTCATGCACAAATAAAAAACAACTACAATTAACGACTAACAACTATATAGTAAAAACAACTAACAAAGTCTAAATTAACAAGTCTCTACTATATAATATGCACAAATCCGGTACATGGACCGTATGTTCAGAACACCAAGCAGTTCATCGGCTTACTCCCCTTCACAAAGCATGCAATTTATTTCTGTCAAAGCCAACCAAACTAATTTAGACAGGCTCAAAAGCCAGAACCGTTGCCCCGTTTGGGTGTTCCATCTTGTACTAAGATAGTCTAGAGTTTCACACTATGGTAACAACTAAACCAAGAACACATTAGTAGCAATTAGCCCATGACATTTTCAACAATTCCTACAACTAACCCTAACAAACAATTTCAACAATCAACAAAACAAACTCCTAACTATAATCTGTAGCAATGAGCCGATTAAAAAAATTCTGAAATAGAAAAAAGCACCACAAGCTCACCTTTTGCTGTTGACTCGGGCTGGAGAAGCAGGGCTGCGCGTAGGAGTAGTATAGCTGGAGGGGAGCAAGGCTCGGGCTGGAGGTCGATGATGAGCACGGGAGGATGGCCGGGTGGAGGAGAAGCTCGGGGGTGGAGGGGAGATCGGGGCGGACGGCGGGCTGGGGAAGGACCGATGGGGGAGACGACACCGGGGCACGGCGCGCGGCAGAGATGGGTCGAGCGGCGGCGAGGCTAGCTGGTGCCTCCCGCCATTGCTCCGGCCAAGAGAGAAGCAGGACGAGCGGCGGCGGGACTCGAGCTAGGGTTTGGGGGCTTGGAGCGGCGACGGCGGCGACGGCGGCGTGGAGAGGAGCGGGATTGGGGCTGCGGGGCGGCGGAGAAGTGGATGGCCTCGGTGGCGAGACGACGGCGTGGAGGGGCAGGCACGAAGACGGCATGGAGGGCGGCGCGAGGATGGGCTCGAGGAGGACGACGGGGATGGGCGGGCGCGTGTGGGGATAGTGGGGATAATTTGGTCGATTCAGACCAAATTTCGCTAAGTCCTCGCCTTTTTTTTTGCCGAGTCCCTCTTCGCCGAGTGCCCCTCTCGGCAAACAATATATATGAATTACTAAATAAAATATATGAGTCCCCGCCGTAATTTAATAATATAATTATTAATAAAATATATTAATTACTAAATTCATATAAGTGGTGGTAGCTCCGAAATTTTGTCGGATAAGTGTGGTGTGTGAAGCCGGTCACACCTCGGAGTCTCATGTTGGCTCTTGAAATGTCCCACCACACTCTAGCACATATGATAGTGCACCACCTAGATTTTGGTGTGCTTCCGACGCTCCGCGGCCCCCGGTTCCGTCGAAACCACCCCCACAGTTGACCGGAAGTCAACCGTGTCGTCTATCCCTTCCACGGGCGTCGAAAGGGGGTAGCTACAAGGACTTTTATACTTGGTTGTGTTTGCTTAGTTCATATGAACATTTGGAACCCATTTTGGCCCCATGTTTTCACATGGTTCCATCCGTTCCACCTGAAATGGGAGTTTCCACCCAGAAGAGCATAACCTTCGTGTCGGATAAGTGTGGTGTGTGAAGCCGGTCACACCTCGGAGTCTCATGTTGGCTCTTGAAACCTCCCACCACACTCTAACACATATGATAGTGCACCACCTAGTTTTTGTTTGATTCCGACGCTCCGCGGCCCCCGGTTCCGTCGAAACCCCCCCACAGTTGACCGGAAGTCAACCGTGTAGTCTATCCCTTCCACGGGCGTCAAAAGGGGGTAGCTACAAGGACTTTTATACTTGGTTGTGTTTGGTTAGGTCATATGAACATATGGAACCCATTTTGGCCCCATGTTTTCACATGGTTCCATCCGTTCCACCTGAAATGGGAGTCTCCACCCTGAAGAGAATAACCTTCGTGTCGGATAAGTGTGGTGTGTGAAGCCGGTCACACCTCGGAGTCTCATGTTGGCTTTTGAAATCTCCCACCACACTCTAACACATATGATAGTGCACCACCTAGTTTTTGGTGTGATTCCGACGCTCCGTGGCCCCCGGTTCCGTCGAAACCCCCCCACAGTTGACCGGAAGTCAACCGTGTCGTCTACCCCTTCCACGAGCGTCGAAAGGGGGTAGCTACAAGGACTTTTATACTTGGTTGTGTTCTGTTAGGTCATATGAACATATGGAACCCATTTTGGCCCCATGTTTTCACATGGTTCCATCCGTTCCACCCGAAATGGGAGTTTCCACCCAGAAGAGCATAACCTTCGTGTCGGATAAGTGTGGTGTGTGATGCCGGTCACATCTCGGAGTCTCATGTTGGCTCTTGAAACCTCCCACCACACTGTAAAACATATGATAGTGCACCACCTAGTTTTTGGTGTGATTCCGACGCTCCGCGGCCCCCGGTTCCGTCGAAACCCCCCCACAGTTGACCGGAAGTCAACCGTGTCGTCTACCCCTTCCACGGGCGTCGAAAGGGGGTAGCTACAAGGACTTTTATACTTGGTTGTGTTTGGTTAGGTCATATGAAAATTTGGAACCCATTTTGGCCCCATGTTTTCACATGGTTCCATCCGTTCCACCCGAAATGGGAGTTTCCACCCAGAAGAGCATAACCTTCGTGTCGGATAAGTGTGGTCTGTGAAGCCGGTCACACCTCGGAGTCTCATGTTGGCTCTTGAAACCTCCCACCACACTCTAACAAATATGATAGTGCACCACCTAGTTTTTGGTGTGATTCCGACGCTCCGCGGCCAACGGTTCCGTCGAAACCCCCCCAGTTGACCGGAAGTCAACCGTGTCCTCTACCCCTTCCACGGGCGTCGAAAGGGGGTAGCTACAAGGACTTTTATACTTGGTTGTGTTTGGTTAGGTCATATGAACATTTGGAACCCATTTTGGCCCCATAGTTTCACATGGTTCCATCTGTTCCACCCGAAATGTGAGTTTCCACCCAGAAGAGCATAACCTTCGTGTCGGATAAGTGTGGTGTGTGAAGCCGGTCACACCTCGGAGTCTCATGTTGGCTCTTGAAACCTCCGACCACACTCTAACACATATGATAGTGCACCACCTAGTTTTTGGTGTGATTCCGACGCTCCGCGGCCCCCGGTTTGTCGAAACCCCCACAGTTGACCGGAAGTCAACCGTGTCGTCTACCCCTTCCACGGGCGTCGAAAGGGGGTAGCCACAAGGACTTTTATACTTGGTTGTGTTTGGTTAGGTCATATGAACATTTGGAACCCATTTTGGCCCCATGTTTTCACATGGTTCCATCCGTTCCACCCGAAATGGGAGTTTCCACCCAGAAGAGGATAACCTTCGTGTCGGATAAGTGTGGTGTGTGAAGCCGGTCACACCTCGGAGTCTCATGTTGGCTCTTGAAACCTCCCACCACACTCTAACAAATATGATAGTGCACCACCTAGTTTTTGGTGTGATTCCGACGCTCCGCGGCCAACGGTTCCGTCGAAACCCCCAGTTGACCGGAAGTCAACCGTGTCGTATACCCCTTCCACGGGCGTCGAAAGGGGGTAGATACAAGGACTTTTATACTTGGTTGTGTTTGGTTAGGTCATCTGAACATATGGAACACATTTTGGCCTCATGTTTTCACATGGTTCCATCCGTTCCACCCGAAATGGGAGTTTCCACCCAGAAGAGCATAACCTTCGTGTCAGATAAGTGTGGTGTGTGAAGCCGGTCACACCTCGGAGTCTCATGTTGGCTTTTGAAATCTCCCACCACACTCTAACACATATGATAGTGCACCACCTAGTTTTTGGTGTGATTCCGACGCTCCGTGGCCCCCGGTTCCGTCGAAACCCCCCCACAGTTGACCGGAAGTCAACCGTGTCGTCTACCCCTTCCACGAGCGTCGAAAGGGGGTAGCTACAAGGACTTTTATACTTGGTTTTGTTCTGTTAGGTCATATGAACATATGGAACCCATTTTGGCCCCATGTTTTCACATGGTTCCATCCGTTCCACCCGAAATGGGAGTTTCCACCCAGAAGAGCATAACCTTCGTGTCGGATAAGTGTGGTGTGTGATGCCGGTCACATCTCGGAGTCTCATGTTGGCTCTTGAAACCTCCCACCACACTCTAAAACATATGATAGTGCACCACCTAGTTTTTGGTGTGATTCCGACGCTCCGCGGCCCCCGGTTCCGTCGAAACCCCCCACAGTTGACCGGAAGTCAACCGTGTCGTCTACCCCTTCCACGGGCGTCGAAAGGGGGTAGCTACAAGGACTTTTATACTTGGTTGTGTTTGGTTAGGTCATATGAACATTTGGAACCCATTTTGGCCCCATGTTTTCACATGGTTACATCCGTTCCACCCGAAATGGGAGTTTCCACCCAGAAGAGCATAACCTTCGTGTCGGATAAGTGTGGTGTGTGAAGCCGGTCACACCTCGGAGTCTCATGTTGGCTCTTGAAACCTCCCACCACACTCTAACAAATATGTTAGTGCACCACCTAGTTTTTGGTGTGATTCCGACGCTCCGCGGCCAACGGTTCCGTCGAAACCCCCCGAGTTGACCGGAAGTCAACCGTGTCGTCTACCCCTTCCACGGGCGTCGAAAGGGGGTAGCTACAAGGACTTTTATACTTGGTTGTGTTTGGTTAGGTCATATGAACATTTGGAACCCATTTTGGCCCCATAGTTTCACATGGTTCCATCTGTTCCACCCGAAATGTGAGTTTCCACCCAGAAGAGCATAACCTTCGTGTCGGATAAGTGTGGTGTGTGAAGCCGGTCACACCTCGGAGTCTCATGTTGGCTCTTGAAACCTCCCACCACACTCTAACACATATGATAGTGCACCACCTAGTTTTTGGTGTGATTCCGACGCTCCGCGGCCCCCGGTTTGTCGAAACCCCCCACAGTTGACCGGAAGTCAACCGTGTCGTCTACCCCTTCCACGGGCGTCGAAAGGGGGTAGCTACAAGGACTTTTATACTTGGTTGTGTTTGGTTAGGTCATATGAACATTTGGAACCCATTTTGGCCCCATGTTTTCACATGGTTCCATCCGTTCCACCCGAAATGGGAGTTTCCACCCAGAAGAGCATAACCTTCGTGTCGGATAAGTGTGGTGTGTGAAGCCGGTCACACCTCGGAGTCTCATGTTGGCTCTTGAAACCTCCCACCACACTCTAACACATATGATAGTGCAGCACCTAGTTTTTGGTGTGATTCCGACGCTCCGCGGCCAACGGTTCTGTCGACCCCCCCCCCCACAGTTGACCGGAAGTCAACCGTGTCGTCTACCCCTTCCACGGGCGTCGAAAGGGGGTAGATACAAGGACTTTTATACTTGGTTGTGTTTGGTTAGGTCATATGAACATTTGGAACCCATTTTGGCCCCATGTTTTCACATGGTTCCATCCGTTCCACCCGAAATGGGAGTTTCCACCCAGAAGAGCATAACCTTCGTGTCAGATAAGTGTGGTGTGTGAAGCCGGTCACACCTCGGAGTCTCATGTTGGCTCTTGAAATCTCCCACCACACTCTAACACATATGATAGTGCACCACCTAGTTTTTGGTGTGATTCCGATGATCCGCGGCCAACGGTTCCGTCGAAACCCCCCCCACAGTTGACCGGAAGTCAACCGTGTCGTCTACCCCTTCCACGGGCGTCGAAAGGGGGTAGCTACAAGGACTTTTATACTTGGTTGTGTTTTGTTAGGTCATATGAACATATGGAACCCATTTTGGCCCCATGTTTTCACATGGTTCCATCCGTTCCACCCGAAATGGGAGTTTCCACCCAGAAGAGCATAACCTTCGTGTCAGATAAGTGTGGTGTGTGAAGCCGGTCACACCTCGGAGTCTCATGTTGGCTCTTGAAACCTCCCACCACACTCTAACACATATGATAGTGCACCACCTAGTTTTTGGTGTGATTCCGACGCTCCGCGGCCCCCGGTTTGTCGAAACCCCCCACAGTTGATAGGAAGTCAACCGTGTCGTCTACCCCTTCCACGGGCGTCGAAAGGGGGTAGCTACAAGGACTTTTATACTTGGTTGTGTTTGGTTAGGTCATATGAACATTTGGAACCCATTTTGGCCCCATGTTTTCACATGGTTCCATCCGTTCCACCCGAAATGGGAGTTTCCACCCAGAAGAGCATAACCTTCGTGTCGGATAAGTGTGGTGTGTGAAGCCGGTCACACCTCGGAGTCTCATGTTGGCTCTTGAAACCTCCCACCACACTCTAACACATATGATAGTGCAGCACCTAGTTTTTGGTGTGATTCCGACGCTCCGCGGCCAACGGTTCTGTCGAAACCCCCCCCCCACAGTTGACCGGAAGTCAACCGTGTCGTCTACCCCTTCCACGGGCGTCGAAAGGGGGTAGATACAAGGACTTTTATACTTGGTTGTGTTTGGTTAGGTCATATGAACATTTGGAACCCATTTTGGCCCCATGTTTTCACATGGTTCCATCCGTTCCACCCGAAATGGGAGTTTCCACCCAGAAGAGCATAACCTTCGTGTCAGATAAGTGTGGTGTGTGAAGCCGGTCACACCTCGGAGTCTCATGTTGGCTCTTGAAATCTCCCACCACACTCTAACACATATGATAGTGCACCACCTAGTTTTTGGTGTGATTCCGACGCTCCGCGGCACCCGGTTCCGTCGAAACCCCCCACAGTTGACCGGAAGTCAACCGTGTCGTCTACCCCTTCCACGAGCGTCGAAAGGGGGTAGCTACAAGGACTTTTATACTTGGTTGTGTTTTGTTAGGTCATATGAACATATGGAACCCATTTTTGACCCATGTTTTCACATGGTTCCATCCGTTCCACCCGAAATGGGAGTTTCCACCCAGAAGAGCATAACCTTCGTGTCAGATAAGTGTGGTGTGTGAAGCCGGTCACACCTCGGAGTCTCAAGTTGGCTCTTGAAATCTCCCACCACACTCTAACACATATGATAGTGCACCACCTAGTTTTTGGTATGATTCCGACGCTCCGTGGCCCCCGGTTCCGTCGAAACCCCCCCACAGTTGACCGGAAGTCAACCGTGTCGTCTACCCCTTCCACGGGCGTCGAAAGGGGGTAGCTACAAGGACTTTTATACTTGGTTATGTTCTGTTAGGTCATATGAACATATGGAACCCATTCTGGCCCCATGTTTTCACATGGTTCCATCCGTTCCACCCGAAATGGGAGTTTCCACCCAGAAGAGCATAACCTTCGTGTCGGATAAGTGTGGTGTGTGATGCCGGTCACATCTCGGAGTCTCATGTTGGCTCTTGAAACCTCCCGCCACACTCTAAAACATATGATAGTGCACCACCTAGTTTTTGGTGTGATTCCGACGCTCCGCGGCCCCGGTTCCGTCGAAACCCCCCCACAGTTGACCGGAAGTCAACCGTGTCGTCTACCCCTTCCACGGGCGTCGAAAGGGGGTAGCTACAAGGACTTTTATACTTGGTTGTGTTTGGTTAGGTCATATGAACATTTGGAACCCATTTTGGCCCCATGTTTTCACATGGTTACATCCGTTCCACCCGAAATGGGAGTTTCAACCCAGAAGAGCATAACCTTCGTGTCGGATAAGTGTGGTGTGTGAAGCCGGTCACACCTCGGAGTCTCATGTTGGCTCTTGAAACCTCCCACCACACTCTAACAAATATGTTAGTGCACCACCTAGTTTTTGGTGTGATTCCGACGCTCCGCGGCCCCGGTTCCGTCGAAACCCCCCCACAGTTGACCGGAAGTCAACCGTGTCGTCTACCCCTTCCACGAGCGTCGAAAGGGGGTAGCTACAAGGACTTTTATACTTGGTTGTGTTTTGTTAGGTCATATGAACATATGGAACCCATTTTGACCCATGTTTTCACATGGTTCCATCCGTTCCACCCGAAATGGGAGTTTCCACCCAGAAGAGCATAACCTTCGTGTCAGATAAGTGTGGTGTGTGAAGCCGGTCACACCTCGGAGTCTCAAGTTGGCTCTTGAAATCTCCCACCACACTCTAACACATATGATAGTGCACCACCTAGTTTTTGGTATGATTCCGACGCTCCGTGGCCCCCGGTTCCGTCGAAACCCCCCCACAGTTGACCGGAAGTCAACCGTGTCGTCTACCCCTTCCACGGGCGTCGAAAGGGGGTAGCTACAAGGACTTTTATACTTGGTTTGTTTGTTAGGTCATATGAACATATGGAACCCATTCTGGCCCCATGTTTTCACATGGTTCCATCCGTTCCACCCGAAATGGGAGTTTCCACCCAGAAGAGCATAACCTTCGTGTCGGATAAGTGTGGTGTGTGATGCCGGTCACATCTCGGAGTCTCATGTTGGCTCTTGAAACCTCCCACCACACTCTAAAACATATGATAGTGCACCACCTAGTTTTTGGTGTGATTCCGACGCTCCGCGGCCCCGGTTCCGTCGAAACCCCCCACAGTTGACCGGAAGTCAACCGTGTCGTCTACCCCTTCCACGGGCGTCGAAAGGGGGTAGCTACAAGGACTTTTATACTTGGTTGTGTTTGGTTAGGTCATATGAACATTTGGAACCCATTTTGGCCCCATGTTTTCACATGGTTACATCCGTTCCACCCGAAATGGGAGTTTCACCCAGAAGAGCATAACCTTCGTGTCGGATAAGTGTGGTGTGTGAAGCCGGTCACACCTCGGAGTCTCATGTTGGCTCTTGAAACCTCCCACCACACTCTAACAAATATGTTAGTGCACCACCTAGTTTTTGGTGTGATTCCGACGCTCCGCGGCCAACGGTTCCGTCGAAACCCCCCCAGTTGACCGGAAGTTAACCGTGTCGTCTACCCCTTCCACGGGCGTCGAAAGGGGGTAGCTACAAGGACTTTTATACTTGGTTGTGTTTGGTTAGGTCATATGAACATTTGGAACCCATTTTGGCCCCATAGTTTCACATGGTTCCATCTGTTCCACTCGAAATGTGAGTTTCCACCCAGAAGAGCATAACCTTCGTGTCGGATAAGTGTGGTGTGTGAAGCCGGTCACACCTCAGAGTCTCATGTTTGCTCTTGAAACCTCCCACCACACTCTAACACATATGATAGTGCACCACCTAGTTTTTGGTGTGATTCCGACGCTCCGCGGCCCCGGTTTGTCGAAACCCCCCACAGTTGACCGGAAGTCAACCGTGTCGTCTACCCCTTCCACGGGCGTCGAAAGGGGGTAGCTACAAGGACTTTTATACTTGGTTGTGTTTGGTTAGGTCATATGAACATTTGGAACCCATTTTGGCCCCATGTTTTCACATGGTTCCATCCGTTCCACCCGAAATGGGAGTTTCCACCCAGAAGAGCATAACCTTCGTGTCGGATAAGTGTGGTGTGTGAAGCCGGTCACACCTCGGAGTCTCATGTTGGATCTTGAAACCTCCCACCACACTCTAACACATATGATAGTGCACCACCTAGTTTTTGGTGTGATTCCGACGCTCCGCGGCCAACGGTTCTGTCGAACCCCCCCCCACAGTTGACCGGAAGTCAACCGTGTCGTCTACCCCTTCCACGGGCGTCGAAAGGGGGTAGATACAAGGACTTTTATACTTGGTTGTGTTTGGTTTGGTCATATGAACATATGGAACCCATTTTGGCCCCATGTTTTCACATGGTTCCATCCGTTCCACCCGAAATGGGAGTTTCCACCCAGAAGAGCATAACCTTCGTGTCGGATAAGTGTGGTGTGTGAAGCCGGTCACACCTCGGAGTCTCATGTTGGCTCTTGAAACCTCCCACCACACTCTAACACATATGATAGTGCACCACCTAGTTTTTGGTGTGATTCCGACGCTCCGCGGCCAACGGTTCTGTCGAACCCCCCCCCCCCCCACAGTTGACCGGAAGTCAACCGTGTCGTCTACCCCTTCCACGGGCGTCGAAAGGGGGTAGATACAAGGACTTTTATACTTGGTTGTGTTTGGTTAGGTCATATGAACATTTGGAACCCATTTTGGCCCCATGTTTTCACATGGTTCCATCCGTTCCACCCTAAATGGGAGTTTCCACCCAGAAGAGCATAACCTTCGTGTCAGATAAGTGTGGTGTGTGAATCCGGTCACACCTCGGAGTCTCATGTTGGCTCTTGAAATCTCCCACCACACTCTAACACATATGATAGTGCACCACCTAGTTTTTGGTGTGATTCCGATGCTCCGCGGCCAACGGTTCCGTCGAAACCCCCCCACAGTTGACCGGAAGTCAACCGTGTCGTCTACCCCTTCCACGGGCGTCGAAAGGGGGTAGCTACAAGGACTTTTATACTTGGTTGTGTTTTGTTAGGTCATATGAACATATGGAACCCATTTTGGCCCCATGTTTTCACATGGTTCCATCCGTTCCACCCGAAATGGGAGTTTCCACCCAGAAGAGCATAACCTTCGTGTCAGATAAGTGTGGTGTGTGAAGCCGGTCACACCTCGGAGTCTCATGTTGGCTCTTGAAACCTCCCACCACACTCTAACACATATGATAGTGCACCACCTAGTTTTTGGTGTGATTCCGACGCTCCGCGGCCCCCGGTTTGTCGAAACCCCCCACAGTTGACCGGAAGTCAACCGTGTCATCTACCCCTTCCACGGGCGTCGAAAGGGGGTAGCTACAAGGACTTTTATACTTGGTTGTGTTTGGTTAGGTCATATGAACATATGGAACCCATTTTGGACCCATGTTTTCACATGGTTCCATCCGTTCCACCCGAAATGGGAGTTTCCACCCAGAAGAGCATAACCTTCGTGTCAGATAAGTGTGGTGTGTGAAGCCGGTCACACCTCGGAGTCTCATGTTGGCTCTTGAAACCTCCCACCACACTCTAACACATATGATAGTGCACCACCTAGTTTTTGGTGTGATTCCGACGCTCCGCGGCCCCCGGTTTGTCGAAACCCCCCACAGTTGACCGGAAGTCAACCGTCTCGTCTACCCCTTCCACGGGCGTCGAAAGGGGGTAGCTACAAGGACTTTTATACTTGGTTGTGTTTGGTTAGGTCATATGAACATTTGGAACCCATTTTGGCCCCATGTTTTCACATGGTTCCATTCGTTCCACCCGAAATGGGAGTTTCCACCCAGAAGAGCATAACCTTCGTGTCGGATAAGTGTGGTGTGTGAAGCCGGTCACACCTCGGAGTCTCATGTTGGGTCTTGAAACCTCCCACCACACTCTAACACATATGATAGTGCACCACCTAGTTTTTGGTGTGATTCCGACGCTCCGCGGCCAACGGTTCTGTCGAACCCCCCCCCCCACAGTTGACCGGAAGTCAATCGTGTCGTCTACCCCTTCCACGGGCGTCGAAAGGGGGTAGATACAAGGACTTTTATACTTGGTTGTGTTTGGTTTGGTCATATGAACATATGGAACCCATTTTGGCCCCATGTTTTCACATGGTTCCATCCGTTCCACCCGAAATGGGAGTTTCCACCCAGAAGAGCATAACCTTCGTGTCAGATAAGTGTGGTGTGTGAAGCCGGTCACACCTCGGAGTCTCATGTTGGCTCTTGAAATCTCCCACCACACTCTAACACATATGATAGTGCACCACCTAGTTGTTGGTGTGATTCCGACGCTCCGTGGCCACCGGTTCCGTCGAAACCCCCCACAGTTGACCGGAAGTCAACCGTGTCGTCTACCCCTTCCACGGGCGTCGAAAGGGGGTAGCTACAAGGACTTTTATACTTGGTTGTGTTTTGTTAGGTCATATGAACATATGGAACCCATTTTGGACCGATGTTTTCACATGGTTCCATCCGTTCCACCCGAAATGGGAGTTTCCACCCAGAAGAGCATAACCTTCGTGTCAGATAAGTGTGGTGTGTGAAGCCGGTCACACCTCGGAGTCTCATGTTGGCTCTTGAAATCTCCCACCACACTCTAACACATATGATAGTGCACCACCTAGTTTTTGGTGTGATTCCGACGCTCCGCGGCCCCCGGCTTGTCGAAACCCCCCACAGTTGACCGGTAGTCAACCGTGTCGTTTACCCCTTCCACGGGCGTCGAAAGGGGGTATCTACAAGGACTTTTATACTTGGTTGTGTTTGGCTAGGTCATATGAACATTTGGAACCCATTTTGGCCCCATGTTTTCACATGGTTCCATTCGTTCCACCCGAAATGGGAGTTTCCACCTAGAAGAGCATAACCTTCGTGTCGGATAAGTGTGGTGTGTGAAGCCGGTCACACCTCGGAGTCTCATGTTGGCTCTTGAAACCTCCCACCACACTCTAACACATATGATAGTGCACCACCTAGTTTTTGGTGTGATTCCGACGCTCCGCGTCCAACGGTTCTGTCGAACCCCCCCCCCCCACAGTTGACCGGAAGTCAACCGTGTCGTCTACCCCTTCCACGGGCGTCGAAAGGGGGTAGATACAAGGACTTTTATACTTGGTTGTGTTTGGTTAGGTCATATGAACATATGGAACCCATTTTGGACCGATGTTTTCACATGGTTCCATCCGTTCCACCCAAAATGGGAGTTTCCACCCAGAAGAGCATAACCTTCGTGTCAGATAAGTGTGGTGTGTGAAGCCGGTCACACCTCGGAGTCTCATGTTGGCTCTTGAAATCTCCCACCACACTCTAACACATATGATAGTGCACCACCTAGTTTTTGGTGTGATTCCGACGCTCCGCGGCCCCTGGCTTGTCGAAACCCCCCACAGTTGACCGGAAGTCAACCGTGTCGTTTACCCCTTCCACGGGCGTCGAAAGGGGGTATCTACAAGGACTTTTATACTTGGTTGTGTTTGGTTAGGTCATATGAACATTTGGAACCCATTTTGGCCCCATGTTTTCACATGGTTCCATTCGTTCCACCCGAAATGGGAGTTTCCACCCAGAAGAGCATAACCTTCGTGTCGGATAAGTGTGGTGTGTGAAGCCGGTCACACCTCGGAGTCTCATGTTGGCTCTTGAAACCTCCCACCACACTCTAACACATATGATAGTGCACCACCTAGTTTTTGGTGTGATTCCGACGCTCCGCGTCCAACGGTTCTGTCGAACCCCCCCCCCCACAGTTGACCGGAAGTCAACCGTGTCGTCTACCCCTTCCACGGGCGTCGAAAGGGGGTAGATACAAGGACTTTTATACTTGGTTGTGTTTGGTTAGGTCATATGAACATATGGAACCCATTTTGGCCCCATGTTTTCACATGGTTCCATCCGTTCCACCCAAAATGGGAGTTTCCACCCAGAAGAGCATAACCTTCGTGTCAGATAAGTGTGGTGTGTGAAGCCGGTCACACCTCGGAGTCTCATGTTGGCTCTTGAAATCTCCCACCACACTCTAACACATATGATAGTGCACCACCTAGTTTTTGGTGTGATTCCGACGCTCCGCGGCCCCGGTTCCGTCGAAACCCCCCCACAGTTGACCGGAAGTCAACCGTGTCGTCTACCCCTTCCACGGGCGTCGAAAGGGGGTAGCTACAAGGGCTTTTATAATTGGTTGTGTTTGGTTAGGTCATATGAACATATGGAACCCATTTTGGCCCCATGTTTTCACATGGTTCCATCCGTTCCACCCGAAATTTGAGTTTCCACCCAGAAGAGCATAACCTTCGTGTCAGATAAGTGTGGTGTGTGAAGCCGGTCACACCTCGGAGTCTCATGTTGGCTCTTGAAATCTCCCACCACACTCTAACACATATGATAGTGCACCACCTAGTTTTTGGTGTGATTCCGACGCCCCGCGGCCCCCGGTTCCGTCGAAACCCCCCCACAGTTGACCGGAAGTCAACCGTGTCGTCTACCCCTTCCACGGGCGTCGAAAGGGGGTAGCTACAAGGACTTTTATACTTGGTTGTGTTTGGTTAGGTCATATGAACATTTGGAACCCATTTTGGCCCCATGTTTTCACATGGTTCCATCCGTTCCACCCGAAATGGGAGTTTCCACCCAGAAGAGCATAACCTTCGTGTCGGATAAGTGTGGTGTGTGAAGCCGGTCACACCTCGGAGTCTCATGTTGGCTCTTGAAACCTCCCACCACACTCTAACACATATCATAGTGCACCACCTAGTTTTTGGTGTGATTCCGACGCTCCGCGGCCAACGGTTCCGCCGAAACCCCCCCCCACAGTTGACCGGAAGTCAACCGTGTCGTCTACCCCTTCCACGGGCGTTGAAAGGGGGTAGCTACAAGGACTTTTATACTTGGTTGTGTTTGGGTAGGTCATATGAACATTTGGAACCCATTTTGGCCCCATGTTTTTCACATGGTTCCATCCGTTCCACCCGAAATGGGAGTTTCCACCCAGAAGAGCATAACCTTCGTGTCGGATAAGTGTGGTGCGTGAAGCCGGTCACACCTCGAAGTCTCATGTTGGCTCTTGAAACCTCCCACCACACTCTAACACATATGATAGTGCACCACCTAGTTTTTGGTGTGATTCTGACGCTCCGCGGCCCCCGGTTCCGTCGAAACCCCCCCACAGTTGACCGGAGGTCAACCGTGTCGTCTACCCCTTCCACGGGCGTCGAAAGGGGGTAGCTTCAAGGACTTTTATACTTGGTTGTGTTTGGTTAGGTCATATGAACATTTGGAACCCATTTTGGCCCCATGTTTTCACATGCATGGTTCCATCCGTTGCACCCAAAATGGGAGTTTCCACCCAGAAGAGCATAACCTTTGTGTCGGATAAGTGTGGTGTGTGAAGCCGGTCACACCTCGGAGTCTCATGTTGGCTCTTGAAACCTCCCACCACACTCTAACACATATGATAGTGCACCACCTAGGTTTTGGTGTGATTCCGATGCTCCGCGGCCCCTGGTTCCGTCGAAACCCCCCCACAGTTGACCGGAAGTCAACCGTGTCGTCTACCCCTTCCACGGGCGTCGAAAGGGGGTAGCTACAAGGGCTTTTATAATTGGTTGTGTTTGGTTAGGTCATATGAACATATGGAACCCATTTTGGCCCCATGTTTTCACATGGTTCCATCCGTTCCACCCGAAATTTGAGTTTCCACCCAGAAGAGCATAACCTTCGTGTCAGATAAGTGTGGTGTGTGAAGCCGGTCACACCTCGGAGTCTCATGTTGGCTCTTGAAATCTCCCACCACACTCTAACACATATGATAGTGCACCACCTAGTTTTTGGTGTGATTCCGACGCCCCGCGGCCCCCGGTTCCGTCGAAACCCCCCCACAGTTGACCGGAAGTCAACCGTGTCGTCTACCCCTTCCACGGGCGTCGAAAGGGGGTAGCTACAAGGACTTTTATACTTGGTTGTGTTTGGTTAGGTCATATGAACATTTGGAACCCATTTTGGCCCCATGTTTTCACATGGTTCCATCCGTTCCACCCGAAATGGGAGTTTCCACCCAGAAGAGCATAACCTTCGTGTCGGATAAGTGTGGTGTGTGAAGCCGGTCACACCTCGGAGTCTCATGTTGGCTCTTGAAACCTCCCACCACACTCTAACACATATCATAGTGCACCACCTAGTTTTTGGTGTGATTCCGACGCTCCGCGGCCAACGGTTCCGCCGAAACCCCCCCCCCCACAGTTGACCGGAAGTCAACCGTGTCGTCTACCCCTTCCACGGGCGTTGAAAGGGGGTAGCTACAAGGACTTTTATACTTGGTTGTGTTTGGGTAGGTCATATGAACATTTGGAACCCATTTTGGCCCCATGTTTTCACATGGTTCCATCCGTTCCACCCGAAATGGGAGTTTCCAACCAGAAGAGCATAACCTTCGTGTCGGATAAGTGTGGTGTGTGAAGCCGGTCACACCTCGGAGTCTCATGTTGGCTCTTGAAACCTCCCACCACACTCTAACACATATCATAGTGCACCACCTAGTTTTTGGTGTGATTCTGACGCTCCGCGGCCCCCGGTTCCGTCGAAACCCCCCACAGTTGACCGGAGGTCAACCGTGTCGTCTACCCCTTCCACGGGCGTCGAAAGGGGGAAGCTACAAGGACTTTTATACTTGGTTGTGTTTGGTTAGGTCATATGAACATTTGGAACCCATTTTGGCCCCATGTTTTCACATGCATGGTTCCATCCGTTGCACCCAAAATGGGAGTTTCCACCCAGAAGAGCATAACCTTTGTGTCGGATAAGTGTGGTGTGTGAAGCCGGTCACACCTCGGAGTCTCATGTTGGCTCTTGAAACCTCCCACCACACTCTAAAACATATGATAGTGCACCACCTAGGTTTTGGTGTGATTCCGATGCTCCGCGGCCCCTGGTTCCGTCGAAACCCCCCCACAGTTGACCGGAAGTCAACCGTGTCGTCTACCCCTTCCACGGGCGTCGAAAGGGGGTAGCTACAAGGACTTTTATACTTGGTTGTGTTTGTTTAGGTCATATGAACATTTGGAACCTGTCGTGGGTTTGTCACGTCAGGTGTCATGGATGACTTCGTAGGTGTGACATTACGCGAGTCAAGCATCTCCGAGCTTGGGATCGCAGGAACAAAGATCAACACAGATTTACCCAGGTTTGGCCCCCTCAATGTGAGGTAAAAGACCTACTTCCTGCCTACCCTAGATTGGTATTGATATGATATATGAGGTGTTACAATGGAGGCGATCCGATCTGGTACTCGCCGTATGAACTAGGGTTTAAGGGCTTGACCCGTTGTAAGTCCTGCGAGTCCTATTTATATACACAGAGGCTCGCCGGGTTACAAGAGTTCTACACGAAGCCTGATTGTCTTCTTGTCTTCCAAGGCAAGTTTGCACCGACCTTCTGGAGCTTTCCTTTGGTAGGCCGCGACTCTAGGTCGGCCCATCTTTACGTGGCCCAATAGTAGCGGCGCAGTCATAAGTCGCTGTTTTGGGTTTGAATAAGTCGCGGGTTAATTATTCCCCCGACATTAGCCCCCAAGTGTAGCCTGAACTTCATGGGATATCTTGATATATTCTCTTGGTCTCGAACCTTGAACGTTTGGGCTGCACTTTTCTTTTCCTGCTTGTACTTCCTTTCTTTGCGACTTATGATCACATTGGACTAGTTTTTACTCGCACCTGGAAGATTCATCTGACTTCGTGAGCTTCTTATTTTGTCAAAGTAGCCTGATAACTTCAGAACTTGATGACGACCAATCTTCAAATTTTTGATGATAATATGGTGTAGCCCCCAAGGATTGAGCTGATGTGGCTTGATAATCATCTCAATTCTTCTCAGGAGTTTTTGGAGGTCGTCACCTGTAACTTGACATCATAGATAAAACAGTTCTTAAAATATAAGCAATTGCAATTGGTGTTGCCGTACTATAAGCAGTACATCGACCTCTCGTTAGGCCATCTGAATCATTTAAGTGGGCACTCGCGCGACTCAGTATTTACTAGGAACATGTGTGTTCAGGGTCGAGAGCGGCCATGATAGGCAATCAAGCTCGATTGACGCCACACCCCAGTACTTTGGCCACATAATGCAAGTAGCAATCTGACTTAAGGTAAGGTTGCCAGTAAGTTGGCTGTTTCAGGGTAACAAAGCCCCCAAGAAACAATGATATGTAGCTATGATAAGCTAAGCTATGATAAGCTTTGATTATGATGACACATAAGGTCGCACCTTGGTGGCAACCGAGTATTATACATAGGGTTAGGTCGCGCGTAGGTGGCGATCCCGGGTGATACATGGGTCGGTCGCGCCTAGGTGGCGACCAGAGATGATACAAATTTACGGCCGCGCCTAGGTGGCGGCCGGTTTCTGATACAGGGGTCGATCGCGCCTGGGTGGCGATCAGATGTTTGGTCGTGCCTAGGTGGTGACCAATGTTGAAGTTCTAGCCCTGAGTGGCTGTGATGATACTCAGCTCTTCAACTGGAAAAGATGATGCTTATCTCTGTTTAGCTTTTTCTTATGTATAGTACGGTCGCAGGTGTGCGACGTTCCAAGGGCGAGGTGCCTCGAGACGATCCTCGAAATCATGACGATCGCTGCTTTCTTCCCTTACATCCAGCAGATAGTATGATCCATTGTTTAGTTTCTTGCTGATGATGTATGGTCCTTCCCATGGAGAGGATAGCTTATGCATTCCCTTGTGGTCTTGCTTGAGTCGCAGCACTAGGCCTCCTTCTTGAAAGGTGCGCGTTTTGATGCGTCTGGCGTGATAGCGTCGCAAATCTTGTTGGTATACCGCTGACCTTGATGCTGCCAAGTCTCTGACTTCTTCTAATGTGTCCACCGAGTCTTGCCGAGCTATTTCATTATCTGTCTCGACATAAGCCGCAACTCTTGGTGAATCATGTATGATGTCGCTGGGCATGACTGCTTCTGCTCCATAGACCATGAAATATGGTGTAAACCCTGTGGATCTGTTAGGGGTTGTCCTCAAGCTCCACAGTACTGCTGGCAATTCCTCCACCCAACATCCTGGAGATGCTTCAACCTTTTAAATAAGGCGTGGCTTAATTCCATGGAGGATTTCCTGGTTAAGTCGCTCAGCTTGTCCATTGCTCTGCGGGTGTGCTACTGACGTGAGGTCCAGCCTTATCCCATTGTTTGCGCAAAATATCTGCGTGGCTCCTTCAGAGGTGTTGCTTCCGTTATCTGTGATGATACTATGGGGGTGCCCAAAGCGGAATATGACCTTCTTCAAGAACTTGACTGCTGTTTCAGCTTCGCAATCTCCCACAGGTTCTGCTTCTATCCACATTGTGAACTTGTCCACCATGACCAGGAGGTGAGTTTTTCCATTTGAAGACCGTCTGAAGGGCCCTACCATGTCAAAACCCCATACGGCAAAAGGCCATGTGATGGGTATTGTGCGAAGTGCTTGAGCTGGCATATGATCTTGCCTCGCGTATCTTTGGCATCCATCACATACTCTGACAATCTGCTCGGCGTCTGCTAACGCTGTTAACCAGAAGAATCCATGTCGGAACGCCTTTGCCACCAAAGATCTTGACGAAGCATGATGGCCACAATCGCTTGAGTGAATTTTGTGCAAGATTTTTCATCCCTCTTCTGGTGAAACACATCTTTGGAATGTTCCTGAAACGCTGCGCTTGTATAACTCGTTGTTGATGATTGTGTAGGCCTTGGATCGCCATGTGATTTTGCGCGCCTCAACCTCATCGTCTGGCAACACTCCGCGACTTAAATATGCCATGTATGGTTCTGTCCATCCTGGTTGTTCATGCAGGGCCGCGACTAAAGTTGAATCGTCCTCTGGCTCTGCGATGTCAATCTCTGCAGGAGGCTTAACTGATGGATTGTGCAACTCATCCAGGAAAACATTAGGTGGGACTGACTGTCTGTTGGACCCAAGCCGAGACAATGCATCTGCCGCTTCATTTTGTATTCGATCAATATGTTCAACTTGGTATCCAGTGAAGTGTCCAGCAATTCTGTCCACCTCTCTTCTGTATGCAGCAATATTTGCGTCCTTGCTGTCCCATGTTCCAGAGACCTGCTGTGCTACCAAGTCTGAATCGCCAAAACAGCGTATGCGATTGATGTTCATATCCTTTGCTATACGGAGCCCATGAAGCAGTGCCTCATACTCCGCCACATTATTTGTGCAGTTGAAGTGTATCTGCAGAACATATCGCAGCTTGTCTCCCTTGGGGGATGTTAATACAACTCCAGCCCCCGAGCCTTGTAACTGTCTTGACCCATCAAAGTGCATGGTCCAATATTTTGTTTCCGCCATGCTGGGAGCGACTTGGATTTTTGTCCAATCGTTGATAAAATCTGCAAGGGCTTGCGACTTAATTGACGTGCGCGGCTCATAACTGATATGATGTGGCCCTAGCTCGATCGCCCACTTTGCGACTCTTCTAGTGGCTTCTCGATTGCGGATGGTATCTGCTAGCGGTGCTGAACTGACCACAGTTATTGGGTGTTCCTGGAAGTAGTGTGTCGCAGCAGTGGAACATGGGGTTCCCCTAGTGCTGCCAAAGTGGGTCCACTCCCTGTGGGCCCAAGATGAAGATGGACAAGGCCAAAGACCCAAGCCAAGTTGGCGGGTTCACCCTTCAACCCTGCGGAGGCCAAGCAAGACCTACACCGACAAAGGGCTCCGGTCCTGGGGGCCTGCCGGGTCCCCGAACCAAGCTAGAAGACACGGAAGACCCCGAGGGTCCGAGTTCCCGGCAGGAGGCTGGGATCCCTCTCGGGTACTTCCCCGCGTCACTGTGGATAAGCTCTCCACCTCACGCTGGAAGGCCTCAGAAGACTTGGGAAGCAAGATGAAGATGGCGCGGGCGGGAAGCACAGCCCGTGGTGGTGTCAGCCCCTGTCCACCACTAGGCAGACGCTCCCACCTAACCCAAAGGAGACGCTAGGCTGAGAAGAGGCCACGTCTCCCCTTAATCCAGCCGAGGAGGGTCCTTCCCGCTGAAGGCCCCTCATCCCCCTCACGTGACCCTGTGGCAACCCCTTGGCCTATAAAAGGAGGACCAAGGCACGGAGGGAGGGAGGGGGAAAAGGGGAGGAACAAGTCGAACCAGGGGCGAAACCATATGAGTACGTTTGAATGTACTCAACAAACTCTATCCAAAAACAAGCTAAAGGATGCAAATGCTTTTTATGGCTGTGGTAGGTAGGCTGTAATTAGGGTTCAATACACTCGGTGGACGGAAAGTACACCATTCTTATATGACATCTCTATATCTTTGTTGAAAAAGATACTTCAAAAGATAAGATAATATTTCTCTCTTTGATATCAAGTATCTTAGAGGTTTGAACAAAACATTTTCATCCTCAGTTTTCTTTGCAGAACTTCTTGGAACTAAGGTTCCTCGGAGTTTTTCATCATAAATACCGTACTTCAAAGGTACCAACATTCCCTTTCATCCAGTACTTCCCAAGTACTCACTTCATTTCCAACACAACTCTATTATGAAAACATCGACACAATGCCAGCTACATGGCCTTTCAACGGTCCATGACTGAGGACTCGGCTATTCGAATAGTTTTGACTCTGCAGAGTTTGTACCCTTTCACCACACCATCCGGTACACCTGCCGTGATCCACTCACGGACTGTCCTAGACAGTATGTAACCATCAGATATCCGATCCTAACTTCCACTATGCCCATGCTAGTATGCGACTACCTCTTCAGTGGGTCTGTTCTCCCGGCACCAAGTGAGCTAGCCGTATCGATCCGGTTAACCCTAGTCATCACACCGCCATGACAGGATACCCAACTGTTGCCACCGAGAGTCAGATTAATCTCCCCTTTGTATGTCCCGTTTTCACTTATGGCGACACTTCGGATGAAGGGACTCGAACCCTCTCGCTAATTGAGGTAAAATCTCATACTAACACAAGCAAGCTTCCATTAAGCCCGTGCCCATTTTGGGTAATGTGGTTGTATGGTAGGGCTGTCCAGCGAAGACTAGGGTATGTGTCGTTTTTAGAAAAACACTTCTCCGATACTTCATAACTCACTCCCCCACTTAGGCAAGGTCCCACCTTCCCAAGAGGGTTTTTCAAATAAAACACGGTGTTTTTCCAAAAACAACACAAGGGAGTCCATCCTAGAATTTCCATCTTTCCTCTGCTAGTAAGTGGTGTTTAGGGGGATAGGGTAACCTACAGTTTTGCCTACGGTCTGGAGTATATACCAGAACAAGGGTGTATAACAGATATGTATATCTAATGCAAGTAAAATATGCATAGTGGCAGTTAAAACAAAATAAGTGTAGTTGCAAGCTTTTGAGATGGCTTGCCTTGATCAGTGGTCGGCTCCTGCTGCTGATAACCAAAACAATCTCCACAATAATCCTCAGCAGAAAATCCCTCCCCGCGAGTTTCTAGCGTCGCAAACATAAAGGACACAATCAACATACAGCAGGACAAGCATTCCAAAACAACATACAACTAACAAACAAGGCAAGCAAAACCAATATGCTTAACACAAACAGCAGCTAAACAATTTTATTAGGGAAGGTTATTTTAATTCTTTAGTTATTTGTTTGAACACACAAGCATGAGTTAACAGACTTTTCTCTTCCTAAGTATCAACAATATTTCACAACTAACGCCATTTTAGCTTTACTTAAGCACTAACAGTACTAACATATTAAATGTAACACTATTTAGTGAACTACAGTGCCACAACAATAAGCAAACAATACTAGCAATAGTTTTACCAAGCCATACTTAATTCTTTTATTTATTTTACTAGGCAGAAACATCATTTTTAGTGATTATTAAGTCCAGGATGCTCTGTTGATCCAAATTTTATGCAAAGCTAGATTTAGGTTCTCTGTATGTATTAGAAGCTACTGCAATTGGATTTGCTCCAAATTTTTATTCACATAAAATTGAATAAATGTTTACAGCTCATACTGGCCTAAACTACAAACACATGCCATTTTAATTCTAAGCATCACAAGCACATCAGATAAATTTCTACAAAAAGATACTGTCAAGAGCTTTCCAAATCAACTGGACTCATAAAATTTGGATTTATAAAAATCAAGTTAAAATTAGTTCTTCGATTTAGACCAGTGGCAGTACAGTAATTATCAAGCTCACACAAATTAACATTTTTCAGATCTGCAAGTTGCATGTGGTTCCAAACTCATTAAGCTACCTCTGTAATTTTTAGTTTGCACCACGTTTAACTATTTTAAAACGATTTAAACTAACTGAATAGAAACAGCTAATTACAGAAAAGATTAAATCTAAAAAGAAAAACCGGAACTGGGCCAGATCTACTGTGCAGCCCGGCCCAAAGCCGAGATTTAGCCCACGCGGCTGTGCGCGCGTGCGGGAGAGGCCAGATTCAAAGGGATCCGTCGATCTCCAGATCAACGGCCCACGGTCGTCTTCTTCCTCGCGTTGCACAGAACGGAGAAGAGACGCCAGCGAGGTGCTCGATCAATGGTTTCACACCTAGGGTTGACGAAACGAGTTGGCGAGGTGTCGTGGTGGCTGCAGAGAGACAAAGAAATCCGTTGGTCGAAGAAGAACTTGATTCACGGCTCCGGACGTCGACAAACTCGAGCTGTCCTTCCTCGAGTCCGACACGGCCTTGTCGATCTGGGCAAACCGCAAGCAAAAAGAGGGGGTCAGAGGGGTGTGCCTCGAGCCGGGCGTGCATCCAGTGCAAGAATGGTGAGACAAGAGGGACTAGAACGCCGTCAACCTTCACCGCAAGGTCACGGCGAGTTCACGCCATTCCTGGCATCTCGAGAGCGTGAGAGCGGGTGCAGCCTGAGGGAGAAGTGGAGAGGGGAGTGAGTGAGAGCTTAATGGCAAGGGGGCATGCTCTGGAGTGGCTTTTATTTCGTTTTCGTAATGGGTGGGAGAGGCGGTTCGTTCCCGAGTGGCAACCGCGCTCTCTGGTTGGGCAATGGGGCGCTATCGAGGCGGTCTGCGTGTCTGCGCGCCCGAGGGGAGAGTGATGAAGCGAGAGGGGCAGTGTGCAGCGAGAGAGAGGGGTGCAGGGGTCATTATCGTGCAACTCGGCCGCCGGTTGGCCACGGTGGATTCGAGTTGATCTCGTCTCCCTCGCGTGCCCGGGTTTTAGGGGTGGTGTGCTGGTGACCGTGTGGTGCCAGTGGAGACGGTAGACGTGCACGAGAGGAAGTGTGTGTGGTTTGCGTGTGTGGTGTCCGAAATGGACACTAGCGTCGACACGGCCGTGCACGGCGTCCAGGTACAGCACCAGAGCACACATTGCTCTAGGGTAGTGGTGTGAGGTGAGAGGTAGGCTAGGGTGTGGGTTTGAACGAGATTCAAACATGAATTTGGACAAATTTGAAATCTGCCCGAAATGACAGTTTCAAAAAAATTCAGAGTTATGACTTGGTGAAAAACGGCTAAGTCACTGGATTCTGGTATCAGTTAGCTGTGTTTAGCAGATGCAAACAAAAGCTAGGAATGTCTAATTTGAGTGATATGATTTTTATAAACCATTACTCATCACAAAAATTGATGACAAACAAGAAGTGCATCCAGGAAAGGATACTAGGTAGGAGAATTAAATGGAGAGAAAAGGTATGTTTTAACTGTTTTCTGTCTGGATATTTCATAGCCAATTGAGAGCATGATCTCATGATCATAATCACTCCCAACATGAAATATCTTGGCTTTATCATGAAGTATAAACACAATACTCCAGTACCATAACAAGGATCATAATTAAAGAACATCACAAGTCCATTAATTAAGAGCTCAAAAACAGTACTCTAAAAAGGTGTTTTAGGAGGGTTTAGACTAAGATTTCAATTTTTAGAAATGTTTTGTGGTTGAGGATTTGAGATGCATTTTGCTTAGGCTTATTTATCAAGCAACCAAACAAGTCATACTTAAGCACTAGTTAACAAGATCATCTATTTAAACAAGAAAACAAACACCACATCAAGCAAAACAGCAATTTTATGAAAAGTTTTTATTGATTCCAAATTTAGATATCTAGAGAATTGTTTTAGAAAGGCTTACCAAGATTTGGGCTGTGACAGACCTCCCCCACTAAGAAGAATCTCGTCTCGAGATTCGGGGGTGTCAGGAAAAAGGAGTTCGGGAAATTCTCGCTTGAGATAATCCTCCCGTTCCTAGGTGGCTTCTTCCTCAGTGTGATTGGTCCATTGCACCTTGAAGAACTTGAGTTTGCGTCTTCTTGTGACACGCACATCTTCCTCAAGGATACGGATAGGTCTCTCACGGTAGGTCAGGTCTTGGTTTAGGTCGATGGTCTTGAGGTCAATGCCCTTGTGAGATAGGTCCTTTTCAGGCACTTGGAGACATTTCCGAAGTAAGGATACGTGGAAAACATCATGAAATTCTGAGAGTTCAGCAGGTAATTCCAATTTGTAAGATACTTCACCGCGGCGTGATAGGACTTTGAAAGGGCCAATATAACGAGGTGCCAGCTTTCCCTTGACATGAAAACGTTGCATCCCTTTGAGAGGTGTAACCCAAAGATACGCGAAATCACCCACTTGGAATGTGACTTCACGTCGCTTGGAGTCAGCATAACTCTTTTGCCTAGATTGCGCCGTTTTGAGACGATCCCGAATGAGTTGGACCTGTTCCTCTGCATCACGCAGAGAGTCCACTCCAAAGATTTTTCCGTCTCCGGTCTCCGACCAATTGAGTGGTGTACAACACTTGCGTCCATACAGGGCTTCAAAAGGTGCCATTTGAAGGCTTCATTGATAGCTGTTGTTGTAGGAAAACTCTGCGAAAGGCAGACAATTCTCCTACTTGGATACATAGGATAACACGCAAGCGCGAAGCATATCTTCCAGAATTTGATTAACTCTCTCAGTTTGTCCTCCAGTCTGGGGATGGTAAGCAGTGCTAAAAGATAATTTGGTTCCAAGGGCTTCATGAAGTTTGTGCCAGAACCGAGAGGTGAACTGAGAACCTCGGTCGGACACGATCTTGACCGGTACTCCATGAAGACTGACTATTCTTAAGATATACAAATCCGCAAGTTCGTCCCCACGGTAAGTGGTCCGGACTGGAATAAAGTGGGCGACTTTAGTGAGTCTGTCCACAATAACCCATATCGAGTCATGGCCGCGGTTTGACAAAGGCAGTCCCGTGATAAAATCCATTCCTACTTCTTCCCACTTCCACAGGGGTACTTTAAGAGGTTGAAGCAATCGAGCGGGTCGCTGATGCTCTGCTTTCACTCGTTGGCAAACATCACATTTGGCAATGAACAGAGCAATTTCTCGCTTCATACCGTGCCACCAGAAAAGTTCCTTAAGGTCCTGGTACATCTTGGTACCTCCGGGGTGGATAGAGTAGGGGGCGTTATGGGCCTCTTGCAAAATCATCTGCTTGAGTGGGTGGTCATTGGGAACACATATACGGCCATTATACCATAAGACTCCTTCGGAATCAACAGTGAACCCGGGGACCGTTTCGCGTCCCATACGAGTCTTGATCCCTTCAATGCTAGGGTGTCCTTTCTGGGCTGTTTAATTTGATCAAATAGAGTAGGTCGAACCTCTAGAGAGTTCAACATACCATGGCTAACCACTTCGATTCCCAGCTGTTCCAGTTCTTCCCATAGCCTGGGTTGAGTGATTTTGAGCATTGAGTTCAAGGAAACAGGCTCACGGCTAAGGGCATCAGCCACAACATTAGCCTTCCCAGGGTGGTAGTGGATGTCACACTAGTACAGAACGACACATCGGAAACGGGCCCAAAACCCCTTCGGCAATGGAGAAAGGGTCCGTGTCCCTGCTTCCGATACTGATGTGAGGGCCCTCATCGGCAACGGTGGTAGAACACCGTTTCCGATGTGAGAAAATTTCGGCATCGGAGCCTCCGGCCCTCCGTTACCAATGTGTGACCATTTCGGCAACGGAGGGTTTTGTCCTCCGTTACCAGTGTGGTATCATGTCGGCAACGGCTATTTCTGTTTGCCCGTTTCCGATGTCTAATTGCAAGCTAATAGTAATTAGCTGCGCTTGCACGCCCGTGCTACATCAATTATTTAGCAGACATTCAGCAATACAAGTTTACAACAATCATATGAACACAAAGTTTACAGCAAATGTTGGAATACAAGTTCACAGCTATTGCTATTGCTACAAATACAAAGTTTTCAGCCATTGTTCAGAAAAAAGTGGACACAATTTAAAGAAGTTACACCACAATGGTGACAACAATTGTTTTGGAAAAATCTATAGTCTCACCAGCGAGAATGCCGGTATGGACAGGTGAACAAATGCCGAATAGGTCTCATGATCATGGATTAGGGTCGTGTAGTTTTCCCTCCTTGCTTACGATGTGTTTAAGGACGAACGCAGCAAACTTGCCTCTCACCATCGTAAGAACATCCTTCTTCAAAGTTCCACGTCCCATTCCACCTATAAGCTGCAGGCCGATTCTTAGTTAGGTATCTTTCGTCATGTATGTCTGCAAATATTGTTAGGAAACATGAATTGTTGATGATGTCATGGATTACTAACCGAATCGAGGCTTGGCAGACTTTTCGAGGTGGGAACGACTTTCAATATTGCATTGCACACATAATACCCACAAAGATTTGTACTAGGTGGTTGCTGACGGCACTGTAATGTTGGTGACAAAATCGCTCACTTAGTTTGGTTTGCTAGCAGGTATTTGTGAAAACTAGGAATAAAGTAGCAACTGTTACCGGGTTTACTATTACGTGACTCAATATGTCCTCCTGTTCTCCTCTCTTGGCCAACGGTCTCTTGATTATCGTCAGGTACTTTTCGAACACACTACAAAAGTAATGAGTTGGCGGATTGAGAAAACAACATGTGAAAGTTAAATCATAAAGTAAACTAGGGAACGATGTAATACCTGTTCAAGAATTTCTTCAAGGGTGTATAATCTATACTTCCAAGTAGGGAATCTATATACAATACCTTGTTCTGTTTAGGAATGATGATAGCTAAGATCCAGTGAGAACTGCAAAGGAAAATAACAAACTTACGCCTGATGGTAAGGAAGCAGGATGTACAGATAATTTTTGATAACAAACTTACGCCTGATTGTAAGGAAGCAGGATCAACTCTTTGTCTTGATAATGAGTCAACGCTTTCACAGCATAGTCGAATGTACTTTCGTATTGATTGCTGCAGATGTTCGTGCAAGCGATAAGAGCCGGGTCAAGGAAACCTACCGGTTCTTTCCTGTGGTTGCACTCGAATACCTGGCTCCTAAGTACAAGAAAGAGAATAGTTAGCATGTACTGAACAGAAGAAAGCTATTAAAATGTGAAAAGTATTTGTAAGGCACATACAATGTGAACAAACGCATGAACGTGCCATCAACAGTATTCAGGTTGAAAACTTGGAACATCTCTGAAAACTCCCAGCTATAAGAAACGCCATCTTCGACGCCGTAAAAATCCTCTTTCCTGATACTGAAGTTCATCTCCTTATTCTCTTCACAATATAGGAGGTACTTTTCATGAAGCTTTTGGCAAGCCAAGCCTGATCTTTGTAATCCATCTTTAGTCAACAATGGCTGCCCACGCATGTATTTGGGGCAACTTTGCACCTCTGCATTGTATTTCTTATTCAATTCTTCGTCATCTAGGTATTGGTCGCTGTAAATCGGTGCAGTATTTTTTTATATTTTTAGTGGTCTTGGGCATGGGCTTGGGCTTGGACTTGGGCTTGGGTTTCATCGGGGTTCTATTTATTGGGGCCATCTTGGCATCGTCCTTCGCCCGGACGGGTGTGGTGCCCCTACGTGTCCGAAGAAGTTGGGGCGGAGGCGGCAGATAAGCCTGCTGTGGCTGAGGCGGAGGCGTAGGCGGTGTTGGTGTAGCTTCAACCAAGTTGGTGGTGTTGTTCACCACAAGGGCAGTAGGTGAGTTACCATCGACAGGCGGTGTTGGTGTGGCTTCACAATTTTGTGCAACCGTTGTATCTTCAACTGCTTGTTCTCTGGAAGGCTGTTTGGACGCAATATCAAGGAGGAGCTGTGCTGAACGGAGACCTTCAGACGACGCCATCTGTCGAGAAGCTGTTGAGGTGGATGGCAGGGCACTGAGAAGAGAAATCTCCTTCTTGGGCCACTGTACGTATCTCAGCTTAGCCTGGCCCAAGCTTTGTACGTCTGCATCGACGCAGGTGTTAAATAGCAAGATGCCTTCGAAGCCAGGCATGACCTTGTCCACAAAGCACATTGCAAAACCTGGCTTTAAGGGCACACCATCCACTTGAGGTACCACATCGGTAGGTGGCTGAACCATACCTAGTGCTGCCACCAGGGGATGATGCGTCATCACGGTTACAGGAACATGTAGTTTGCATCTCACCGGGCTCGTGATGTCGTCCACAGCATATTTGCCGGTGTCTACAAGACCATCAACCGACAATGATCCACAACTACTCCTGGCTATAGGGCACTCCCCCCTACCGGGATCAAGGTGACCGTCTCGAAGCTGCTTAACGATATTGGCCGTAATATTTGTCTCTAGTGCTTTCATTTGAGCGTCATGTCTGGCCTTTTTCACTGCCTGCCTTTCAGCCTGGTCTATCGCGAAAGCCTTCTTGTGGCCAACATGGGTGCCGTACGTCCGAGACCGACCATAGGGCTCAGGCGTAGCCAAAGCTTTTGAGAGAATGTCATCTTTCCCTCGTTCCAGAATCTCTCCGCTGTCCTTTTATTTTTCAGCTCCAGCTGGAGATAAGACAAGTAGTACACTGAATTCAGTACACAAGGAAATATTGTGTCAGTTAAGGAGGAAACAACTTAGGTTATATATGGTTATTACCTTTGTTTTATGTAACTTTTTGGTCTCGGGGTGAGTTATAACAAGTTCACAACTTCGTTTGTTTTAGACCTCGCCCTCAAGAAGTCTCCTGCCCGTTCACCTTCAAGATCAGAGTAAGGAACCGTGCCCCCCGAAGCAACTGCTTCTTCATCCTGTTTTCTCCATATGGGCTTCGAAACCAGCATATCCAAGAACCCCCATATTGTGGGGATGCTTGTTTTTACTGATGAGGGCGCTGCCAGCTTTACTCTTTGTTAGGAACTCTTCCGTCCTCCTATACTTCTTGAACTCCTTCCAGTCGTCAGTTTTAATGAAGGGTTATACAAGTGTCGCATCCCGATTTTTCTTCTGGAATTTGGAGTACAGACGGTGCCTGAAGTTACGGAACGAATCCTTTGCTTTAGAAAGAGCAGCAGCTTGAACTACAGGCTTCCATTCCTCATTTGCGAGCTGGAACTGGCTCATTATGGCATTGACGATGAAAGTCTTTTCTTCTGGAGTGACTTGACTCTAGTCATCAACCGTAATGGACACCTTTTCCCTGACTACACACCCACACAATGTCTTAAATTTCCTATGTGCCTTGACTGGTTTCAACGGGGCACCAGTTTTCTTGTCAATCATCTCCACTGTAAATGTTCCTCTTGGCTTTCGGCTTGGTTTTCTAATTCCTCGACCCCTTTGTTTCATGATAAACTGATCCTGCTGCGAGGTTGAGCTCGAGGACCCTTCATCACCAGACGACAGCTCTGAATAACAGGTGAATAATAGAAGGTGGATCTCAGCACTAATTAAAACTAAAAGGTCCGACTTTACAGTGTGTAATACAGTTAATCAGCACAACTAACCTGTCCCAAGTGTGTCTCCGGCATGTATGAGGTCGCCGCTGTCTGCCCCTTCCTCTATTGCGGGCAAATCTGTGGCGGCAGCAGCTCCGGGAGCCAAATCAGTGGAGACGGCGGCCAGATCTTTGGCGGCAGCATCTCCGGGAGCCAAATCAGTGGAGACGGCGGCCGCGGTTGTCGCCTGAGGGGGGGGGGGCATAGAGCCCACCCTCTGGGCGTCTTCGCTGACCACGGCGTCGGCGCGACGCCGTCGTAGCCTGGAGCTGCCCCGCGGCGTGGGTTGGGGGACGGCCAGGGAAGCTGCCTGCGCCCGGCCAGGGAAGACGTCTGCGCCGCAAAGGCGGCCCGAGTAGTCCGCATAATGAACTCAGCTGAGCGTGAGTACGCCGCCGGGGGTGGTGTTGAAGACGGTGAGTGGGGGGAAATGCGAGGGGTGGTAGGTTGGTCCCCATAGTCAAGTCTGGAAGTAGGGTTTATGTCACATCGGCAACGGTGCATTCAAAAAAACGTTGCCGATGTGGTATAAATAAATTATATTTCGGAATTTGAATAAACGTAGCGTTTACGGTTGAAAATTAAGAAATAACAACAGCACATTACTTTGCCAATTAAGAAATACAATTATCACTTTAGGGTACAAATTAATTTGCTCATTCTTCGTCCTCCTCTAGTAAAACTGGATCAACCTGAATATTTCCTTTGTAAATTGCCCCATCGGAGTGATCATCTCTTGCGTAAAAGCCATCTCCAGGAGCCTGTCGGTCATTGATCTGTATGCGTTCTCCAGTTGCTGGCAAGTATTCATACTGGTTGTACTCTTCTTCATCAGTAACGTCATCCACCCCAACGATCTTCCTTTTCCCATTCATCACAACATGGCAATTTTTATGTAGTTGGTCTTTGACATAGAAGATCTGGGTGGCTTGGGTAGCTAAAACGAAAGGTTCATCTTTGTATCCCAATTCGTTGAGATTGACATATGTAGTGCCGTACTGGTCAACTTTCGCATGACCCAGTTTGACCCATTTGCATTTAAACAATGGAACCGTGAGTAATGTATCGTACTCAAGCTCCGAAATCTCCTCAATTACTCCATAGTACCAATCCTTCCTCCCATTCGGATCTACCGCTTCCACTTTAATAGAGCTATTCTGATACATGGTCTTGTTGTCTCTATTCTTTGTATAAAAGGTGTAGCCATTCAGGTCATATGCTTCCCATTTATGAACCGTAAAGTTTGGCTTTCTTGCCAAACTTTTTAAAGTCTCGTCATTATCTCCGACACAATTCGTCATCAGCCAATCAGCGAATCTCTGGTTGTGCAGTTTCAAGACTTGTGCTTCCTTCTGATTCTCTGTCAAGCCTCGGCCTCCTAGCTCAAGTCTAAGTAGATCCTTGTGAGCATCCACATATGGTGTAACGACTGCAAGGTGCTGCAATACGTACAAATGTGCTTTCTCAAATAATTCACACTCTGGCCAACATGATTTATCTTTCATTAACCCTTTTCCATCTAGCCTCCCCTCATGCCTGGACAGAGGCACCGCGATAGGTCGGTGGCCATCCATGTAGCTGATGAAATACTCAACCACCTCCTCCGAAAGATATCCTTCAACGATACTTGCCTCTGGCCGATACCTGTTACGGACGTAGTGCTTGAGTATACCCATGAAGCCCTCGAACGGATACATAGTGCGCAGATACACTGGACCACATTGCTTTATCTCATAAACAATGTGTACAATTAGATGGACCATTACGTCGAAAAACGAAGGGGGGAAGAACATCTCCAGCTGGCAGATAGTCTTCACAACATCTTCTTGCAATCTTATATTTACTAATTGGAGGCACCGTAGAAGCTCTCATAGTAATTGTCACGCGAAAGGAAAAATTATCCGTTCGATATCCCACATATGTATTAGGAGCCTTTCGATCAAGTAACGTACCGCTTCGGTAGAGTTTGCCCCGCGCACGTTTGAGCCGCAAAAAAAAGACTATCTTAGGGCTACGTGCAAGCTGCCAAGAAAAAGGACTACCTTCTCTTCTTAACAGCCGCCACGGCCGCCGATAATCGTGTCTGTGCACGCCCGGGAGCACCAATCTGCTTACTCCTCACAGATTCAACCGGTTGTGCTGATAACTTGATCTTGCCTTGGCGACCCATCAGCCGTACTCTCTGAAGGTATCTTTGTGATCGATTATGCATCTACAAGAGTTGATCTCCTTGAAAGGAAAAACAGATGTCTCAGGTGGTGCTTCAGAGAGCAAACATGGAAAGTCACGCCGCACGGTAAGTAAATCAGATTCCAGATCTGATTATTTTTTTCATCCATTAGTAGTCAGTACTTCTCTGCATGCTCTGGTGCTTCTCATCCAATCTTCAATTTTAATTCCAATCTGTTTGCAAGCAATGCTATGTCCTATCGACAGAAGCTAGCTAGATTTAGCTAGATTGGTGCGTTCCAAATAAAGAACTGCTGCCCTCGGTTTCACTTTGGACATGTACGTGAGCATCTCCATCTTGATTTCTGACCATGTATGCATGCATAGTGGTGTTTCATCATCGCTTGACTTCTGACCATGTGTGCATACATTATGAGCAAACAGCAAACACAAATCAGAAGGTATGCTAAGCCGGGGAACTCTATTAATTCCTACTTAATAATAGTTCTTTAAAAGATTCAATAGTCTTCATGCCTTATTTGAATTTACTGAAAATCCTTAATTTTCAATAGCCGACCAAATAATTCTTTTTGTTTTCTGATCTTTCCTTTGCAGCAGTCAGCTTAATACTAATGCATTTGACCGTGATTCTTTTTATTCTCAATTGCATGCGTGATACAATTTTTGTAGTGGGTATATATGAATATGATTACTCTAACTCAGATTTGTAATCTCAAGTATGGTACTGTTTGTTTTTCTTTCAGAACACTGAAAGTGATTTTGGCCCCCTGAGTTCCAGTATTCTCTCCACTTAAAATAATTCGAAAATCATATTTATGAGTTTCAAAAAAAATCTGAAAAAATTCCGGATGTAGCTAATGTTGTATCCCACAACCGTGCAAAATATCACATTCAAATACATTATATTATGGGCTACACAAAAATGATAAAATCTGATAAAATTTAGACATTTGAAAATATGCATACTTAGATCCACAATTTTGTCTTTTTGTGTATCTCAAAATAAATAGTATTTAAAATTGACATTTTGCAGATTTGTGGGATACACCATTGGCTACATCCTAATTTTGTTTCATATTTTTTTGAAACTCATAAATATAATTTTTGAATGTTTTTAAGTGGAGGGAGCAGTGGAGATCGGGAGCCAAAAATCTCCACTCGAATAACTCTTATATATTTTCAGCGCCATATATTATTAATTTGTGATATTTGTTTGTTAATGTTCCGACTGCACGCCGTCGCTGCCAGGTAACGAACGACGGACACAATACCCAGCAAGATCCATGTTGCCCGTCTCCCCGTGTCGCTGCCAGGCAATCTCTCTCACACATGACACATGGCATTGCCTTCTATTCGTTCCACCCGCTAGAGAAACGGTGAGGTTGAGCCTCTTGGTAGACCGACCTGTAGCATACTCCTTCGACGCCACCTCTTCTGCCACCACAGATGTAAAGCATCAATGATTCATCCTTTTGAGTTCATGCATGGTCGTTTTGAGCTTCCCTTTGTTTGAATTTCTAACTGCCGCATGTGATAAACTATGTACTGCCGCAGGTGTATATAATACACCGCTCACATGCTCGATGAAATTCCCAACCAAGATGGCAAAAACAGGTCAGCACAGCCTTTGGTCTTTTATAGGGTCAGCCCGCTCCACGTTTGGATTCAGAGCAATGTGCAGCACAGATTTGCAAAACGTGTCACTACTTTGAAGTTAAGTTTGTTCACTCATGTAAAATGTACCCTGATTATTTAGCAATGACAGCTTAGTTGTTGGTGATTAGACGTTTAGCTTTCAGATATCCATGTCCTGGCTGACTATATTTCATACATGCATCTTTCATACTTGCACACATTATACAGTACTAATGGCTATCAATCTGTTTCCTTGATCATGACTCCACTCCCTCTCTCTCTAAATTTGTAGACTTCTGCATGTCAATGGAATCGCTACGGAGAAGTGTTGGACAATCATAATCTTGCTGTATGCCCTCCCACATCTTCGAGAAAATGCCCCAACCACATTGGTCAAACGACATTTAGCCATTAACTATAGAAACAAAAAATACAAGCTCATCAGGTACTGTAGAAAGTCTTCTACTCAGATGCTTTCTACATAACAAGTTGATCTGACCCAAATTTTATTATGTGATTATGTTGATAGATAATAAAACAAAACCTGCTACTCATTGTCAAGCATGTCACTCATTCAGAAGTTAAGCTGGGTGACCATGCTTGCAGCCAGTATCTCGACTGTTGTGAGTAAGTACTATTAGGACAGCCTGTTCTTAATATAAGGGCAGACATGAACACTTTGCGCTTGCTACACTAAGATTACAAGATAACACCCATCTACTTTGGATGAAAAACATGTTAAACATATAGTACTATTATTTTCTTGCAAGGGAAGCTTATTCATTCAGGACAATGTCCTTACTATGAATTAATGCATGAATATTTTAAGCTCGCTAATCAATATATACTATGTAATCTGTCCAACTGAACCAATGAGAAAAGAACTGACGTAAATGTATTTGTTTTTCTCCATGGTCAATATATGTAGTTTTTGCTGGAGGTTAGGCTTCATCCTTCTGGTGGAATTCTTTTGTTTTCCCCTCAATTAGGATACCTACTATGTATTCTGTCCAGTGTTCAACACGAAAAAATGAAAAGAACCTGACTATTTCTTGCATAATATCAGGGTCAAATATCTGAAGTATTCTTTTCAAGGTGAAAGCACCACTTGAATACGAGATGCTAAACCATTGCAACTTTTAAAGGAGGGATTTCAATTATAAAATGAAATTCTTGAGTTACAGGTATATATCATTTCTTAAGACTGAATTTTGTATCCTTTCGGTTTTGGTTGCATTCTATATAGTGCTTGCTGTAAATTTGCATCTGCTGCGTTTTACCTATACTAATTAGCCACTCTTGCGAAATTCCATTGCTCATCTAAGAAGAAAAAACTCTAAACCTTCTACTTTTAGGGCTGATTTTACCACAATATATACAAAGAACATTTCATGATGTATGGGAACTCTAATTATGTTGTAGACTCTTAGTACTCACAATGGAAAGTACTGTTTGATTTAAATGGTCATAACTATTCTACCGGTATTCGCTTGCCTATTGTGCTGAATCTACTTATGGCTCTAACCATTTAGTTTTTTCTCCTGCTATTATCTTACAACATAGCTTAGTAGAGATGACCGGTTAAATGAGACAAACTGGGTAAAAAGATTATTTCTGTCAAACACCATGTTAATTATTTGTTGGGTATTTCCTAATGTTATTTCTCAAAACATCTGACGACATCAAGTGTGCTATGTTAGAAACTTTGAAGCAGTTGCAACGTTATTAATAAGATAAAAATAGAATGGTTAATACTGTTATACCTTCGTTGTATTGATTGCAACTAAGGATTTTTTGAATTTTGCAAAGTCGAGAGTATACGAAGTAATAGTGGAAACTGTACCAAGTCTTTGATGCCATCCAGCTATGTTAACCATATAGCGTTAACTACATGTTTTTTGGTATTTTTTCTCCAGATCCTTCGGCTCTATGATCTTCTACTTTTTGCTCAATGAGACAGAAAACATCTGGAGCATGGGAGATCTTAGAAGGTATATTCCCATGTTTTACCATGTTTTTTAAGGTAATATTCCAATGTTGTATTATGTTTATTATATCCACATGATTAACTAAAAAATATTCTCCAAACTTTTTTTATCGTTCTGTAATTGCTTTAGAATCACTAGCCCGTGCAGGTGCACGGGTTGACGGCTAGTCTGTCTAATTTGAATGGATCTATTACCTTCTAGTATATAGCGTTGAAAAAATCACATAACCTCATGAGAGCCTCTCGAACGGGTTTAGGCAACATATTTCTAATTGCCACAGGGAGCATCTGTGTCATCATCACATGGCAGTCATGTGACTTCATCCCCATCAGTTTCTTTTCTTCAAACGACACCAGAGTCCTGATGTTTGCGCAGTATGCTGACGGAACTTTCATATCATACAAGAATTGCAAGAACTCCTTCAACTCTTTCTTCGATAACTGGTAGCAAGCAGGTGGGAGGTACCACTGCCCATTAGGCTTCTCTTGTGGCTTCAACTTTTTCCTTTTATATTTCAATGCAAGAATATCCAGCCGTGAATTCATACCATCCTTCGTTTTATCCTTGTTATTCATTACACATCCAAGAACGCTTTCAGTTACGTTTTTCTCGACATGCATGACATCGATGCAATGTTGAACGTCCAGATATGCCCAATACTTCAATGCCCAGAAAACCGATCTTTTCTTCCACACTGCCTTCTCACGAGACTGGGGTTTCTTCCCCTTACCAAAAATAGTGTGTACATCCTTCGTCTGGTCATCGACATCCGCTCCTGAAAATGGTTCTCGCGTGTCATCGGTCTCAATTGTATTATCGAACGGGGCCTTCAATTTACGATACGGGTGATTCTTTGCCAAAAACCTTCGGTGCCGCATGTACACTATCTTCCTTGAATTCGGCAGCCAAAGACTTTTTGTTCTCTCTTTGCAAGTGACACATGCAAAGGATCCCTTCAAACTCTGCCCTGACAAGTTCGCAAGTGCAGGATAATCTTGAATGGTCAGAAACAACATTGCTCTGAGATCAAATTGTTCTCTCTTGAACGCATCATACATTCTTACCCCATCCCACAATACTTGTAGTTCTTTGACAAGTAAACTCAAGTAAACATCAATGTCATTCCCAGGTTGTTTTGGTCCTTGAATAAGCATCGACATCATGATATACCTCTTCTTCATGCACAACCAAGGAGAAAGGTTATACATTGCTAAAAGAACTGGCCAAGTTCTATGTCTGCTGCTCATGCTGCCAAAAGGATTCATTCCATCTGTACTTAGTGCAAACCTTACATTTCTGGGGTCCCTGTCAAAGACTGGGAACTCATAATCGATAAGCCTCCACTGTGGTCCATCAGCCGGGTGTCTGAGCAGTCCATCATTTTTCCTTTTATCGGCATGCCAACGCATCAGCTCTGACTGCTTTGGGTCTGCATACATACGCTTCAATCTGGGTATTATTGGCAAATACCACACAACCTTGTAAGGGACTCCCGTTGTGACCTCATCCTCGCCCTTGTCTCTGTCTTTTGCTAGGTTGCGTTTGTAACGAGGAAAGTTACATATGGGACAACGCCGCATATTTTCATTTTCCTCTCGGTAGAGAATACAATCATTCTTACAAGCATGTATCTTCACGTACTCGGCTGGAATGGGGCAGATCACCCTCTTGGCATGGTAAGTGTTCGCTGGCAAGTCATTTCCAGGTGGAAGTAATAATGCGACAAGTTTTAACAGCTTTGTGAAGATCACATCGGATGTACTACTCTCTGCCTTGTATTTCAACAATTCTAGTGTCGCATCCAACTTGCTGAGCTTGCATTCCGGATACAGAGGTTTCTTCGAGTCCGCCGACTGACAGAGGAAATTCTTTATCTCATCATTACCTTCCATATTATTCTCCAAATCATTGATCATCTGTTCTAGGTTTTTTTGTGGACCATTGGCTCTGGTTTCATCTGGATGCACATCATCATCAGCGTTGCCCAAACCATCTCTGGCTTTGACTTCATGATTATCGTTGCTCAAATCATCATGGTTGTCGGCAAAGATTGCTGGTTGTTGTTCACCGTGTTTTGACCAACATGTGTACGATTCCATAAATCCCCTCAAAATTATGTGTTCTTCTATCATTTGTCTTTTAGTCCACAGGACTTCATTCTTACAGATAACACAAGGACAAAACATCTTCGGTTCATTACTTTCTAGCATGTGTTGCGAAGCCCTGTCCAAGAATTCAACCACACCTTGTGAGAATTCAGGACTCGTGCGACCACCGTACATCCAAGCTCGATCAAGATCCAGCTAGTAAAATGGCAAACGACATATGTAAGATTTATACTCCGCGCTCCTAAATCTAAATAATTAAAAAAATAAGTAGTAGGTTTTCGGGTTATACCACCGCCCCAGTAGCTGTGGAATCGGGCCCAAGTTTCCCTGCGCTGCCTCTCGACGCCGGCAACCAACGCGCTGCCTCTCGACGCCGGCAACCACCGCGCGCCTATCGACGCCCGCAGCACAGATGTAAGATCTGGACTCCTCCTCCGCCCTCGCCTCCGCCTCCACCCTCGCCGCCGCCGCTCCTATCTTTCAGTCTTATGGGAATCTCCGCAGCTGGCTAACTCGACACCACTCATAGCGTTTGGTCTGGATGGAATCATCGGATACGGTCATCCACATTAACCGTTTACAATAATGAAAATAATGCATACGGACACGAAAATATGTCCGTTGGTCATATAAAACAAACAGTTGCGGAAAGCACAACCGTTGCCGATGTGTCGCGGGTCGCGGGAGGATAGCCCTCGCGGGCGGCTTTTTCCGCGCGGAAGGCTTGATTCTTCGTCGCCTAACTCCTGCCATTTCCATAGAGGGGTATCCGATGTGTCGTTTTGTACTAGTGTCAAGGTCGTAATCCTTGATGAGCTCAATCCACCTTCGCTGCCTCATGTTCAGCTCACGCTGGGTAAAGATATACTTGAGGCTCTTATGGTCAGTGTAGATCTCACATCTATTCCCCATAAGAAAATGTCGCCATGCTTCGAGCGCATGAACAACAGCCGCAAGTTCCAAATCATGGGTAGGGTAGTTCTGTTCATGAGGTCGAAGTTGTCTGGAGATATAGGATACCACCTTCCCTCCTTGCATCAAAACACTTCCAAGTCCGAGCTTGGAGGCGTCGCAGTAGACATCAAATGGCTTGGATACGTCGGGCATGGTGAGGACTGGGGCAGAGACCAAACGTCTCTTGAGCTCTTGGAAGGCTTCCTCAGATTGGGCAGTCCATAAAAATTTCACGTCCTTCTTGAGCAGTTGGGTGAGTGGCCTGGCGATGCTAGAGAATCCTTCTACGAATTTGTGATAGTAACCAGCTAAGCCGAGGAATGACCTCAGCTCCGTCTGTTTGGTAGGAGCCAGACGGTCCAAAACAGACTGGACTAACGCAGGGTCGACAGATATCCCACTAGCTGAAACAACATGACCAAGGAATCCCACTTCCTTGAGCCAAAATTGACACTTGCTGAACTTGGCATAGAGTTGATGCTCCCTGACGGTACCAATAACTAGCCTCAGGTGCTCAGTGTGCTCTTCTTCGGTTTTGGAGTAGACAAGAATGTCGTCAATGAAAACCACGACGAACTTGTCAAGATAATCCATGAACACTTTGTTCATGAGATTCATGAAGTAGGCAGGGGCATTGGTCAGGCTGAAGGACATCACGGTGTATTCAAACAATCCATAACGGGTGGTGAAGGCGGTCTTGGGGATGTCCGTCTCCCGCACTTTTAGCTGATGATAGCCAGTGTGAAGATCAATCTTGGAGAAAACACGAGCCCCATTCATCTGGTCAAACAAGTCTTCTATCTTTGGCAGAGGGTACTTATTCTTGATGGTGACATCACTAAGCTTCCGGTAATCCATACACAAGCGAGTGGTACCATCCCTCTTGTCCACAAAGATGACTGGTGATCCCCAGGGTGACGCACTAGGGCGAATTAGACCCTTTTGCAACATGTCATCTAGTTGCCTCTTTAATTCTTCTAGCTCCTCGGGGTTCATCTGGTAGGGCTTTTGAGCTATGGGTCCAGTTCCGGGTACTAGCTCGATGACAAACTCGATATCCCTGTCAGGAGGCATACCGGGTAATTCTTCGGGAAAAACATCCGGGTATTCACATACTACCAAGACTTGGCCAAGGGTGGGGTTGACAATGCTCTTGTGGTAGTGCACTTGGGACGACGGTTTAGTGGCAGTGTATTGTACCTTCATTCCATCCTCGCTAACCATGGAGATGGACTTCTTGGTGCAGTCTATGACTCCTTTGTACTTGGCCATCCAATTCATGCCAAGAACTACTTCAATCCCTTGAGATCCCAAAACTACAAGATCTGCGTAAAATGTTTTCCCTTCGATGTCTAGGGGCACATTATTGCAGGATTGGTCGGCCTTGTAGGTGCTACCAGGTATTTGTACTAGCATAGGGTTGGGCATTCGACAACCTTTCAAACCACTCTTCACAGCAAAAGGCTTGGTGACAAAAGAATGCGATGCACCAGAGTCAAACAGAACTGAGGCAGGTACCGAGTTGACAGGAATCATACCCATCACCATGTCGGGAGGTTCCTGGGCCTCTTCAGCGTTGATGTGGTTTAGGTGCCCTTTGACAGGATTGCCGGGCTTCTTCTGGGTTGTCCCCTGGTTCATCTTCGTTGCATAGGGACGAGTGGGAGCTGGGTTCTTGTCGGGACACTCTCGGGAGAAATGTCCACTCTTTCCACATGCAAAGAAGGTGGTCGCAGGCCTTGGGGCAGGGGTAGGAGCACGGTAGGGAAAACCAGTTCCAGCGGGATTCCCACCAGGGCGTGGTCCATTGTAGGGACGGTTGGGGTAGTTTGGCCTGGGTCCGGTCGGATAGCTTTGACGGGGTGCATAGCCGGGCGCCCTTGGAGGTGGCGGCGCCGGCCGGGCCAGTGGTGCAAAACGAGGCCTTGGGAGACTAGGGCTTCCTGCTGCTGCAGCATCTTTCTCTTGCGGTTCTCAAAAGCATTGAGGCGCTTGTGTTCCATCATGATAGCAGCGTCAGCAGGGACTCCAGGTCTTGGAATGGTATCACAACCATAACACACTGCAGTTCATCATGTAGTCCATTCAGGAATCTCTCCTTCTTCTTATCCTCTGAGTCCACATCACTAGGAGCATACCGGGACAGAGTGGTGAACTCCTCGAAATACTTCCCAACAGTCATGCCTCCTTGCCTCAGCTTCAGGAATTTATCACGCATGATGTTCATCACACCAGTGGGGATGTGGCGCTTCCGGAATTTGGTCACAAATTCTTCCCAAGTGATGACATGGTCGGCTGGGGTGACGGCTTTGATGGATTCCCACCAAGTCCTTGCCGGTCCAGAGAGAAAATGAGTGGCATATAAGACCTTGTCCCCCTCATCAACTCCGGCTACCTCCAGATTGTTCTCGATGGTACGGAGCCAATCGTCCGCATCAAGAGGTTATGTGATCTTCGCAAACGCGGGTGGGTTGGTGTTTTGGAAGTCCTTCAGCTTGGAACGGCCCTCATTGTTGCCATTCCCTCTAGGATTATTATTATTAGTTGCAAGTTGGGCTAAGTGTTGGAGGGTTGCTAGAGTAGCCGTGTGCTCAACACGAGCAGCTTCCCGGTCTTCCATCACCAGAGCCAAAAGTTGGGCCATGGTCGGGTCGGGTGGTGGGGGTGGAGCCATGCTGAAGCAAAAAGGATATGAGACAAGGACAAAACAGTACGGCTTGCGAGGCGACGATTAGGCATAAAGGAATGCATAAAACAAAAGCAGGTAGGAAAACAAGTTTTTGTGCAACGACTAACATACTTAATCATCACATCACAACATAGAAGGTTATAGCATCCATCACAATCATCTCATGTCAAACATGGTTTGCATAGGAACCACACAAACAAAATACACGACTCATGGGGACATCGCCTCCTACAATAATCAATCCAACGAGACCCTCTAATCATCCAAACGATACATCTAGTCCTCTCCGTCGAAAAGGATCTCATCAGGGTCCTCCCCCTCGTCTCCTACGAGGTCATCGTCCTCCTGGTCACTCTGCTCGCTCATATCCATCCGATCAGATGGAATGTCGTCGTCGGGAAGAAGATCGTCGTACTCCTTCTTGAGCTCGGCGTGCTCCTCCTCTAACTCCTCAATCCGCGAGTCTCGCGTAGCTAAGTCCTCCCTAACAGTCTTCAGCCGCTCCCGAAGGGTGAGGTTGGCAGCCTGAAGCGTCTCCTTCTTCTTGGCGAGGCGGGCGTGGGCAAGCCGGGTAGCCCACAACTGCCTCTCCAAGGCACGGTTCCTCGCAACCTGAGTCTCGTGCTCCACTCGGAGTGTGGTGACGGTATACTGAGTGCGGTGCAGCAGATACTCCATACCGTCGAGGTGATAGCCCAAGTCGTTTGGCGGGTACAGGAAAGGAACATGTGCTCCATCCTCCCCGCGCCTCCCGTACAGCTCGAACCGAGTGCCGAGAAAATGGTAGTCGCACAAGTGAGCCAGACGTGCTATCGTCTGCTGGATGATCCGAACAGCCCCGTCGTTCCAGGAGCAGTCGATCAACCGAAAGGCGTAGGTCGGTGCAGAAGGTGTCGTCAGCGGCGGACGGATGGTACACTCGAATAGCCAAGACAAGTCTCGACTAGCACCGTCCACCAGTCCTCCCCTCAGCTCAGGTAGTGGTCGACCAAGGAGGTTGGTCATCTCGACCAGCTCCTTCTCGAAATGGAAGGACGACTCAGTGGTAAGTCCCAACTGTAGGGACTCAGTGAAAATGAACGCCATCTACACAAATTCTAAGTATAATTCAAGTTAGCGATAGTGTGCAAAATTTTAGAGTATATGAAACATGAGTTTAATGTAAGTAAACTTCTAAATACAAGATAGAGAAGAGACATAAGCATCATTTTAGCACTTAGTCATCTCCGGGTTTATAATTTTTAGAAAATAAGTTTTTGGCATCTATCTAACGCCCATGCTTACTATGGTCTCCTATGGTCAGGATGGCTCTGATACCAACTTTGTGGGGGCCCCCAGACTAGCTGTCCAGGAACACCCGTATGCATACATTCACGATCCTGTGATCAGTAGTCGTGAACAACATACTTGAGTTGGCATTGCTGATTACATCATCCAGTACACGAATTAAAAATAATCTTACAACAAATGGTCACATGACCAAGTTCACATAGCTGCCACACAGGGCAGGATCACGGCGGAAGTCTCAACAAAACGTGGTAAAGCCCATGTCACGCCATAACACCTACAGGCTGCTGGCCGGGAGACGTCCTAGTTCGCGTAGTCGTCAACGAAGCCTTCTTCCTCCTCCTGAACTTCCTCCTGAGGCTCCTCGTAGTAAAGGTCTGGCTAGGACAATAGCCAGGGGCGAAACCATATGAGTATGTTTGAATGTACTCAACAAACTCTATCCAAAAACAAGCTAAAGGATGCAAATGCTTTTTTTGGCTGTGGTAGGTAGGCTGTAATTAGGGTTCAATACACACGGTGGACGGAAAGTACACCATGCTTATATGACATCTCTATATCTTTGTTGAAAAAGATACTTCAAAAGATAAGATAATAATTCTCTCTTAGATATCAAGTATCTTAGAGGTTTGAACAAAACATTTTCTTCCTCAGTTTTCATTGCAGAACTTCTTGAAACTAAGGTTCCTCGGAGTTTTTCATCATAAATACCGTACTTCAAAGGTACCAACATTCCCTTTCATCCAGTACTTCCTAAGTACTCACTTCATTTCCAACACAACTCTATTTTGAAAACATCGACACAATGCCAGCTACATGGCCTTTCAGCGGTTCATGACCGAGGACTCGGCTATTCGAATAGTTTTGACTCTGCAGAGTTTGTACACTTTCACCACACCATCCGGTACACCTGGCGTGATCCACTCACGGACTGTCCTAGACAGTATGTAACCATCAGATATCCGATCCTAACTTCCACTATGTCGATGCTAGTATGCGACTACCTCTTCAGTGGGTTTGTTCTCCCCGGCACCGAGTGAGCTAGCCGTATTGATCCGGTTACCCTAGTCATCACACTGCCATGACAGGAGACCCAACTGTTGCCACCGGGAGTCAGATTAATCTCCCCTTTGTATGTCCCGTTTTCACTTACGGCGACACTTCGGATGAAGGGACTCGAACCCTCTCGCTAATTGAGGTAAAATCTCATACTACCACAAACAAGCTTCCATTAAGCCCGTGCCCATTTTGGGTAATGTGGTTGTACGGTAGGGCTGTCCAGCAAAGACTAGGGTATGTGTCGTTTTTAGAAAAACACTTCTCCGATACTTCATAACTCACTCCCCCACTTAGGCAAGGTCCCACCTTCCCAAGAGAGTTTTTCAAATAAATCACGGTGTTTTTCAAAAACAACACAAGGGAGTCCATCCTAGAATTTCCATCTTTCCTCTGCTAGTAAGTGGTGTTTAGGGGGATAGGGTAACCTACAGTTTTGACTACGGTGTGGAGTATATACCAGAACAAGGGTGTATAACAGATATGTATATCTAATGCAAGTAAAATATGCATAGTGGCAGTTAAAACAAAATAGGTGTAGTTGCAAGCTTTTGAGATGGCTTGCCTTGATCAGTGGTCTGCTCCTGCTGCTGATAACCAAAACAATCTCCACAATAATCCTCAGCAGAAAATCCCTCCCCGTGAGTTTCTAGCGTCGCAAACATAAATGACACAATCAACATACAGCAGGACAAGCATTCCAAAACAACATACAACTAACAAACAAGGCAAGCAAAACCAATATGCTTAACACAAACAGCAGCTAAACAATTTTATTAGGGAAGGTTATTTTAATTCTTTAGTTATTTGTTTGAACACACAAGCATGAGTTAACATGCTTTTCTCTTCCTAAGTATCAACAGTATTTCACAACTAACTCCATTTTAACTTTACTTAAGCACTGACAATACTAACATATTAAATGTAACACTATTTAGTGAACAACAGTACCACAACAATAAGCAAACAATACTAGCAATAGTTTTACCAAGCCATACTTAATTCTTTTATTTATTTTACTAGGCAGAAACACCATTTTTAGTGATTATTAAGTCCAGGATGCTCTGTTGATCCAACCTTTATGCAAAGCTAGATTTAGGTTCTCTGTATGTATTAGAAGCTACTGCAATTGGATTTGGTCCAAAATTTTATTCACATAAAATTAAATAAATGTTTAGAGCTCATACTGGCCTAAACTACAAACACATGCCATTTTAATTCTAAGCATCACAAGCACATGAGATAAATTTCTACTGAAAGCTACTGTAAAGAGATTTCCAAATCAATTGGATTCATCAAATTTGGATTTATAAAACTCAAGTTAAAATTAGTTCTTCGATTTAGACCAGTGGCAGTACAGTAATTATCAAGCTCACACAACATTTTTCAGATCTGCAAGTTTCATGTGGTTCCAAACTCATTAAGCTACCTCTGTAATTTTTAGTTTGCACTAGTTCCACATTTAACTATTTTAAAACGATTTAAACTAACTGACCAGAAACAGCTAATTACAGAAAAGATTAAATCTAAAAAGAAAAACCGGAACTGGGCCAGATCTACTGTGCAGCCCGGCCCAAAGCCGAGATTCTGCCCACGCGGCTGTGTGCGCGCGCGGGAGAGGCCAGATTCAAAGGGATCCGTCGATCTCCAGATCGACGGCCCACGGTCGTCTTCTTCCTCGCGTTGCACAGAACGGAGAAGAAATGCCGGCGAGGTGCTCGATCGATGGTTTCTCACCTAGGGTCGACAAAACGAGTTGGCGAGGTGTCGTGGCGGCTGCAGAGAGACAAAGAAATCCGTTGGTCGAAGAAGAACTTGATTCACGGCTCCGGACGTCGACGAACTTGAGCTGTTCTTCCTCGAGTCCGACACGGCCTTGTCGATCTGGGCAAACCGCAAGCAAAAAGAGGGGGTCAGAGGGGTGTGCCTCGAGCAGGGCGTGCAGCCAGTGTAAGAATGGTGAGACAAGAGGGAGTAGAACGCCGGCAACCTTCACCGCAAGGTCACGGCGAGTTCACGCCATTCCTGGCATATCGAGAGCGTGAGAGCAGGTGCAGCCTGAGAGAGAAGGGGAGAGGGGAGTGAGTGAGAGCTTAATGGCAAGGGGGCGTACTCTGGAGTGGCTTTTATTTCATTTTCGCAACGGGTGGGAGAGGCGGTTCATTCCCGAGTGGCAACCGCGCTCTCTGGTTGGGCAATGGGGTGGTATCGAGGCAGTCTGCGTGTCTGCGCGCCCGAGGGGAGAGTGATGAAGCGAGAGGGGCAGTGTGCAGCGAGAGAGAGGGGTGCAGGGGTCATTATCGTGCAACTCGGCCGCCGGTTGGCCACGTTGGATTCGAGTTGATCTCGTCTCCCTCGCGTGCCCGGGTTTTAGGGGTGGTGTGCTGGTGACCGTGTGGTGCCCGTGGACACGGTAGACGTGCACGAGACGAAGTGTGTGTGTGTGGTTTGCGTGTGTGGTGTCCGAAATGGACACTGGCATCGACACGGCCGTGCACGGCATCCAGGTACAGCACCAGAGCACACATTGCTCTAGGGTAGTGGTGTGAGGTGAGAGGTAGGCTAGGGTGTGGGTTTGAACGAGATTCAAACATGAATTTGGACAAATTTGAAATCTGCCCGAAATGACAGTTTCAGAAAAATTCAGAGTTATGAGTTGGTGAGATGATTCAAACATGGATTCTGTTATCAGTTAGCTGTGTTTAGCAGATGCAAACAAAAGTTAGGAATGTCCAATTTGAGTGAGATGATTTTTATAAATCAGTACTCATCACAAACATGGATGACAAACAAGAAGTGCATCCAGGAAAGGAAACTAGGTAGGAGAATTAAATGGAGAGAAAATGTATGTTTTAACTGTTTTCTGTCTGGATATTTCATAGCCAATTGAGAGCATGATCTCATGATCATAATCACTCCCATCATGAAATATCTTGGCTTTATCATGAAGTATAAGTACAATACTCCAGTACCATAACAAGGATCATAATTAAAGAACATCACAAGTCCATTAATTAAGAGCTCAAAAACAGTACTCTAGAAAGGTGTTTTAGGAGGGTTTAGACTAAGATTTCAATTTTTAGAGATGTTTTGTGGTTGAGGATTTGAGATGCATTTTGCTGAGGCTTATTTATCAAGAAACCAAACAAGTCATACTTAAGCACTAGTTAACAAGATCATCTATTTAAACAAGAAAACAAACACCACATCAAGCAAAACCACAATTTTATGAAAAGTTTTTGTTGATTCCAAATTGAGATATCTAGAGAATTGTTTTAGAAAGGCCTACCAAGATTTGGGCTATGACAGCCAGCCAGTGCGCGCACAGCACTGATGACGGCGGCCTTGGAGACGCAGTACGCGGGGTTCGCGCCGCCAAGCACACCCGCGGTGCTCGCGGTGCAGGTGATGCTCCCGCTCCGGCGCGGCACCATCACGCCCGCCACGTGCTTGATCCCAGCGACGGCGGACCGGGCGTTGGCCGCCATGGTGCAGTCGTAGTCCGCGAGTCAAAATCCAATGTTTGCAAAGCTGCTGCCGGCGGCAACCCCAACGACCCATCCGGCTCCAGCAGCCATGGCAAGGGGAAGGACAAAGACAAGGAGCCACGGAAGTCGCCGCCTCCCAGGAGACATCGCGACGAGGGTTCCCGTACCGGCAACAGGCAACACGACCCACCTCCTCCGCCGCCTAGGAGGGAAGGCGGCAGCCGAGACAACAACCAGCCGCCAAGAAGTGGTGGCAATCGTGACGATGCCCCACCACCAAGGAGAAGCAGGGACCGTACACGTTCCCCACCGCTAGTGCCTAGGCGTGAAGGCGGGAGTTAGGGACACAACAATGAGCCTAGGCACAGCAGAGGCCGGGCTGCGCAGGATGAGCCTCGTGTTAACAGATCCAACAGGCAGCTCAATCCGGAAGACGCACGACATCGTCTCAATGAGATTCCGGCTGGAAAAGAGGAGTCATAGCTTGGCCCCGAATGCTTTGGCCCTGCCATCTGCAATATTCAGGTGCCTAGGGACATGACAGTGTCAAAAAGTTGCCCAAGGTACAACGGAGCAGACAAGCCAAACTCGTGGTAGTCGGACTATGCACTAGCAGTCCAAATTGCCGGGGGCAATGGCTTAGTCGCCGCTCGTTTTCTGCCTCTCATGTTGGAGGGTACAGCCAGAAGCTGGATCGAAAACTTGCCGGAAAAGTCTATTCATAGCTGGCTGGACATGGAACGGGTATTCACCCAACACTTCCAGGGCACATACAAGTGCCCAAACACATACACTGATCTGACGCGCTGTGTGCAAAGACCAGATGAAACTGCGACCGCTTTCTTGGCAAGATGGATCCAGACAAAGGCAAATTGTGAGAACGTCGACGACAATCAAGCAATCCATGCCTTCATCACAGGCTTGTTGAAGGGCACGAGTCTCAGACACAAGCTTTGTCCGCATGCAAGTCAAGGATCTCGGGGTCATGCTCGAAGTTGCCGGCATGTACGCTCAGGCGGACGACGATGCACGTGATGGCGATGGTGCCCCTGACTTGGCACCAAACAAACGTGCTAGTTACAAGCGCAAAACTCCCCATGAAGACAAAGCTGGGCCTTCCAATGAGGTCGCCGCTGCCTTTGGAGGCAGAGGCGGCAAACGCAAGTGGAAAAACAAGGGCAAGGACGTTGTTCCTAGCAAAAATTGCATGTCATACGAGCAGGCGAAGCTTTTGCCTTGCCCCATCCATGCCTCGCTTGGGAAGGTCAACCACACGTTGGGAGAATGCCGCTTCATGGATGACTTCAAGAAAGACCCCGATGTTGGCTGGAAGCCGAAGAAGACTAAAAAGGCGGAAAAACCAAGGAAGGACGATGATGATGAGGCTGTCTCCATGTCAGAGGACGAGGACCCCAAACCGCCTCGCAAGGAGAAAAAGTTTCCCAAAGTGCACGAACAGCTCATGTGTTTCTTGGGCACTCCTTCGGCGAAAGAAGACAAGGCGGAACTACGTGAGCTCAATGCCACGGTGCCAGATGTTCCCCAGTACTTTAACTGGTCCGAATCTCCAATTACATGGGATAGGGGAGATCACCCAGACCACGTGCCGCATCCCGGCAAGTACACCCTCGTCGTCGATCCAATTGTCGACAAATTCAGACTGACCAAGGTGTTGATGGACGGTGGCAGCATCCTCAACATCCTGTACGAAGACACCTTGAAGCGCATGAACTTGACGGAGAGCCAGCTTGACTACAGCAAAGTCAAGTTTCTTGGTATCGTGCCGGGAAAGCAAGCCAAGTCCATGGGAAGCATTAAACTTGAGGTTACCTTCGGAACCAAGGCCAACTATCGCACAGAGCATATCCAGTTCGAGGTAGTCCCCTTCAAGAGTGCTTACCATGCCATCTTTGGAAGGCCATCTTTCGCCAAGTTCATGTCGAGACCATGTTACATCTACAGCAAGCTGAAGATGCCTGGACCCAACGGTACTATCACCGTCAATGGCAACTTCAAGAAACCAAAAGAGTGCGAGCGTGGCAATGCCGCCTTCGCCGAGGCTGTCCTCCACGCAGAGGAACTAGCAATGCTGAAAAATGAGACCGATACGTCGCAGTTGCCGGAAAAAGTGCGGACTGCCGAACCAAAGAAGATCTTCAAGGCTTCCGAGGAAACAAAGAAGGTGGATCTGGTGTCAGGTGACAGCTCCAAGCAGCTCACCATCGTGTCCGGCTTAGATGACAAATAGGAAAGCGCGCTCGTCGAGTTCCTCCGTGAGAACGGGGACATCTTTGCATGGTCGTTCGCCGACATGCCGGGTGTTCCTAGGGAACTTGCCGAGCACTCTCTTAATGTCTACAAAGAAGCCAAGCCAGTCAAGCAAGGAATAAGGCGCTTTGGTGAGAAGAAGAGGCAGGCGATCGGGAAGGAGGCAAAGTTCATTAGGGAGGTAGTGCATACTGATTGGTTGGCAAATCCTGTAATGGTTCCGAAACCTAATAAAGAGCTGAGGATGTGTATCGATTATACCGGTTTGAACAGGTGCTGTCCTAAGGACCACTTCGCTTTAACACGTATAGATCAGGTCATAGACTCCACGGCCGGCTCCGAGCTGCTGTGCTTTTTGGATGCGTACTCCGGGTACCACCAAATCAAAATGCGGGAATCAGACCAACTAAAAACAGCGTTCACCATACCCTACGGAACCTTCTGTTACATCACGATGCCCTTCGGCCTAAAAAATGCCGGCGCAACGTATCAACGATGCATGCAAAGATGCCTTAACGAACAAATTGGCCGCAATGTTCACGTCTATATAGACGACATTGCCGTCATGTCTCGGAAAAAGGCAGATTTGCTGGAAGACCTCAGAGAAACCTTTGACAATCTCCGGGTATATAGAATGAAGCTCAATTCAAAGAAATGCGTCTTTGGAGTTCCTACCGGCAAGTTGCTTGGCTTTATCGTTTCTAAACGAGGAATGGAGGTCAACCCGGAGAAAATCAATGCAATTCTCGACATATCCAGGCCCACATGCCTAAAGGACGTGCAGCGCCTAGCCGGCTCCGCAGCTGCCGTCAGTCGTTTCATTAGCCGTCTTGGTGAAAAGGCCATGCCACTTTACCGGCTATTGAAGAAATCCGACAACTTTGAGTGGGCAGACGAAGCAGATGCCGCCTTGAAGCAGATAAAGGTAGCATTAACGACTACCCCAATCCTTGCAGCACCTCGTCCAAAGGAGCCAATGCTGCTATACATCGCGGCAACCAACTTGGTTGTCAGTGCAGTCATGGTTGTGGAGCGCAAGGCGGAAACAGCAGACGCCTCCGAGCAGCGTCCCGTCTACTTCATCAGTGAAGTATTTTCCGCCTCCACACAGCGTTATCCACATTACCAGAAGCTGGTCTATGGCGTTTTTTATGCCGCCAGGAAGTTGAGGCACTACTTTCAGGAACATTCAATTACTGTGGTGAGCAAAGCACCTCTGGGAGATATAATCAACAATGTGGATGCAACAGGCCGAGTCGCCAAATGGGGCATCAAACTCGCCGCCTTCGACATCACGTATAAACCCAGGAACGCTATTAAGTCTCAAGCCTTAGCAGATTTTGTCGCAGATTGGACAGAAGCCATGGATGAAATACCTCTCCCTGAATCTGAATACTGGATCATGCACTTTGACGGTTCAAAGATGCTTCAGGGCTCGGGGGTTGGTGTTGTGTTACGAAATCCGCAAGGAGACATTCTAAGCTACGTGCTGCAAATTCATTTCAAAGCAACTAATAATGTTGCCGAATACGAAGCACTCCTTCATGGTTTACACATTGCCCAAGAATTAGGCGTCCAGCGCGTTCTCTGTTACGGAGATTCAGACCTGGTTGCGCAACAGACACGTGGTACATGGGATGCAAAAAGCGCAACAATGGCGGCATATCGCTCCGTTGTTGATGAATTCGCTAAATGCTTCTTAGGATATGAGGTTCGCCACATCCCACGGGCCCAAAACGAGGCGGCAGACATACTTGCCAGATTGGGGTCTGAGCGCAAAAAGGTACCAAAAGATGGTTTCCTGGAACACCTCTACAAGCCGTCAATAAAAGGAGCAGACCTCCTTGACCCAGAACCGGTGGAAGAGGCTAGTTATGCCGTCTACTTGGTAAAGCCGGACTGGACCACCCCGTACTTGAACTTCCTGATCAACCATGAGTTGCCGGAAGATGAGGTATTGAAAAGGCAAATCATACGAAGGGCCAAGGCATTCACAATTATCAAAGGTGAATTGTACAAGCGTAGTACTACTGGAGTCTACCAGCGCTGCATTTCACCAGAGGAAGGCAGAAACCTGTTGGATGAAATACATTCTGGAGTTTGTGGGCATCATGCTTCGTCCCGCTCTCTTGTGTCCAAAGCTTTCCGACAAGGTTTTTTTTGGTTGACAGCCAAGGAGGACGCGGAAGATATCGTCAAAAGATGTAAAGGCTGCCATCTATATGCCAGACAACCTCACATGCCGGTTCAGGAGTTAAAAACAATACCCATCACATGGCCTTTTGCAGTCTGGGGCTTGGACATGGTTGGTCCATTTAAGACAGCACCTGGTGGCTACACACATTTGCTTGTGGCTGTAGACAAGTTCACCAAATGGGTTGAAGCTAAACCTATCAAAAAGCATGACGGCGCAACAGCCGCCAATTTTCTGTGGGGCATAATCTCTCGGTTCGGGGTGCCACATAGCATCATCACCGACAATGTCACAAACTTATCGCAAGGCGAAGTTGAGAAATACTGCACCCAACATGGCATCCGGCTGGATTTGGCCTCCGTAGCACATCCCCAGGCAAACGGTCAAGTAGAGCGTACAAATGGTTTAGTCCTCCAAGGAATAAAACCTCATCTCAAAGTACCATTGCACAGGGCAGCTGGGGCTTGGGTTGAAGAATTGCAATCTGTCCTTTGGAGTTTACGCACAACTCCAAATAGGTCAACCAAGTTTATTCCTTTCTTCTTAGTCTATGGCGCTGAAGCAGTGTTGCCATCCGACATGATGTTCGACTCCCCCAGAATTCAAGCCTAAGTCGAAGAAGACGCAGAAGATGCAAGACAGGACGGCCTAGATCTACTTGACGAAGAACGACACGTTGCCATTGCACGATCTGCCATCTATCAGCAGAATTTGCGGCGGTACCACAGTCGAAGAGTGCGACAACGTAGTTTTAGAGTAGGTGACCTGGTCCTCCGCCTAATCCAGGATAGGAAAGGCTTGCATAAATTATCCCCGCCATGGGAAGGACCCTTTGTGGTCAGTGATACGTCTCAAACGTATCTATAATTTTTGATGTTCCATGCTGATATTATACCAATTGTTACATGTTTTGCATCCACTTTATGTCACTTTAATATATTTTTTGGGACTAACCTATTAACAAGATGCCACAGTGTCAGTTCCTGTTTTCTGCTGTTTTTGTATTCCAGAAAAGCTAGTCAGGAAATATTCTCGGAATTGGACGAAAATTTACGGAGGCCCCTATTTTATCAGGATACACATGGAGTCCAAAGGAGCAACGAAGAGGAGCCAGGAGGGCCCCACACGTACCCAGGGCGCGGGTCACCCCCTAGCGCGCCCTGGCCACGTGTGGGCCCCTCGGGGCTCTCCAGCCGCCGCCCTTTCGCCTACTTATTCCCCCCGATGCGAAAACCCTAAGTACCCGAGTCATTATCCACGAAAAGTTCCAGAGGCGCCGCCGTCGTCAACCCTAGCTCGGGAGGGTCCAGAACCTCTTCCCGGCACCCTGCCGGAGAGGGGAATCATCACCGGAGGGCTCTACATCACCATTCCTGCCTCCGGAGTGATGCGTGAGTAGTTCATCCTTGGACTACGGGTCCATAGCAGTAGCTAGATGGTTGTCTCTCCACTTTGTGCCATCATGTTTAGATCTTGTGAGCTGCCTAACATGATCAAGATCATCTTATTGTAATGCTACATGTTGTGTTTGCTGGGATCCGATGAATATTGAATACTATGTCAAGTTGATTATCAATCTATCTCATATGTTATTTATGATCTTGCATGCTTTCCGTTACTAGTAGATGCTTTGGCCAAGTAGATGCTTGTAATTCCAAGAGGGAGTATTTATGCTAGATAGTGGGTTCAGTCTCCAGTAATCTGAGCGAGTGACAGCAACGCCTAAGGTTGTGGATGTGCTGTTGCTACTAGGGATAACCTAACAATGCTATGTCCACGGTCATATGTATTTGTTTACATTACGCACATTACTTAATGCAATTATCCGTTGCTTGCAACTTAATACCAACGGGGAACTCGGATGACAACCTGGCGGTGGATTATTAGTCATAGATGCTGTTGGATAACGGTCTATGTATTTTGTCGTAATGCCCAATTAAATATCATAGTAATCATCATGCCATATATATGCATTGTCATGCGCTCAATATTTTGTCAATTGCCCAGCTGTAATTTGTTCACCCAGCATGTTAGTTATCTTTTATGGAGAGACACCTCTAGTGAACTGTGGACCCCGGTCCATTCTTTTACATTGATTAAACCACAATCTGCAAACATTGTTCCGTTTCATTCTCTGCAATTTACTACTGTTTTCAACACCATACGTTTAATCCTTTGTTTTCAGCAAGCCGGTGATTTACAACCTCACTGTTTCGTTAGGGGAAAGTAGTTTGATTGTGTTGTGTGCAGATTCCACATCAGCGCCGGATTCCCTGGTGTTGCGCCGCATCATATTTCGCCGTTGACAACCTTTTGAAGTGCTACTGCTCCTACTGGTTCGATTAAACCATGGTTTCATACTGAGGGAAAACTTGCTGCTGAACTGCATCATACCTTCCTCTTGGGGTCTCCCAACGAACGTGTGTTTCACGTCATCAGTCAGCAAGGTACTGCTCAATGGTTCCTACTACTTGATGGACATACGAGACGGCTACAAGAAGAAGAGGGGCCGTAATCGCAAGAGGAATATGGACGACAAGTACGAGGAAACCAAGCGGCCATGGAACATTGAGCAGCTACGTCCCTTTTACACTTAGCAATTCTTAATTGTAATAAGTACTATATGATTATGAAATAAAAGTCTGTGGTTTGCTCATTCCACTTTGAGACCATGCCATCTTTTGTCTTATCTTGCAATCATATATCTATCATGTCAAAAGTTACCAAATTTTTTCGCTCCGTGCTAATGGTTCCAACCTTTTTGGCATTTTGCCGTCTGCCGGCTAAAACTAAGCAAATAACCTTTGCACCGCCTAATATCAATATATGTTTGTTTGTCTGTGGGTCGCCTAGTAATATGTCGTTGGCACCAACATGCCGGCTTTTGCCTCTGTATCTAAACTAATTGGTATTGCACCTGGTTGGCACAGCTAAAGTAACTGAGATGAGGTTCCGCCAACATATGAAACAGCTAAGCATATAAACACAGATACATTTTTAAGGCGGGCCACTTAACGTAAGCCTACCACCAAGTGTAGCATAAAAGTTGGCCCAACAAATATAGTTACATCCCAAATAAGACAAGTTTTTTTTGGCGTTAACAGATTAACGTATCTACTTGTGTCATTCTTTGCAGGAATGGCCGCCTAGGGCGTTGCCGCCCTGGTTGGTGCCGTCTCGAGGACTTGGGGGCTGACGCCGGCATCCTGGGGGCTGGCTCCGCCATCCTGGGGGATGCGCCTGTCGGCCGAGGTTTCCCCTTCACCAACTGCGGCGTCTCTGCCAGCAACTGAAGAGGCTCCGCCTGCTGCAAGATGAGGATCAGGATGCTCCTTGTAGAAGGCGCGTAGGTCTACCATGTTGGCCACTCGAGTTGCGTAGCCAGAGACGGAGGCCATCACTTTCTTCGGATCGATGGCGTTGCCATCTTCATCCTCTGTGGGCATGAACTCCGTCACCTGGTGTATATCAGCTTCTGGGTACCAGGCACTGCACAAGGAGAGTGCCACCTTGGTGGCGCCGCGGGCGGCGGAGCGTAGCATGCTCTCATGTTCGTTGGCTGCCTTCCTCAACACCTCTGGCACCGCCTCGAGGACAACGGGAACGCTGCTCTTGGCCAGATAGAACTTGCCGGCAAATGTTTGGCCTGCACTGATGATGTCAGTGATCAGCTCACCAACTTTCAGTATGCGTGCAAGGCGGGGAGAGGTATCCTCAGTGTCGCTCAAGTTTGCCGGGGTTGCAATGCAAAAAATTTCAAAGTTAAGCAAAAGCAAGTACTTTCAAGCGTTCGACTGGCAGGAAGGAAAGGGCAAAATGTTACCAAGGACATGCTCATGGACGGCGTTGATCTCGTCCAAATGGCCAGCAAGAGTATCTTCGGCCAGTTGCACGGCCTTGGCATATTTCTCTTGCTGGATCTGGGAGTTCCTTGTCACCTCGGCAAGGTTGTCGCTCAGATTCTTGATCTGATCCATCAACTTGCTCACGGCGGTGGCATGGTCCATATCCCGTTTCTCCAGCTCCTGGGCATGTTCCGCCTTCAGCTTCATGACCTCCTGGGCCAGATCTGCAGCTTCGTTCATTAAGGCTTGCATGTCAGTGGAGCTCTTGAGAATATCTTGAGCAGTGTTTAACAATTCTACAACAACAAGGAAAACTCCGGCTAAAATACTTGTCGGAGGCATAATGGAAAAGTTGACGGACGAAAGAAGCCAAAGAAATTTTGTCACCTTCATCTTTTTTGCGAGCTTCTTCAAGACTCGCAATCTGGGCGTCCTTCAGCTCTAGTTCTTGGCGCAGTTCGTGGCACTCCTTCACCTTCTTCTCCTGGGCGGAGAACAGCTCAGCATTGGAGGCCAATGTAGCCTACAAACAAGCACAAACAACAATCTTTTAGCCGCCAAAGTGCTCGGGGGCTGCGACTATGGAGTATCTTACCTCAAGTTGTCCGTGAAGGGTGTCTTGGAGTTTTTCCATGTGCGTGTACCAACTTTTGGTACCGTCACGCATGGTCTGGAGCGTATACCACGCTTCCCTTGTTCCCTCACCAAGTCCAGGGCCGGGATGGGAGGAGGACCCGCCAAGGTTTTCTCCTGTTCTGTCCGCCATCTCCTGCTTCATGGCGATAGATCGGGCGGAATCATTAGGCGAAGCTTCAGCCTTTTTAACAAGGGCGTGCTGGCGGCAACTGCTTTGCCCGCCGCCTTCTCCGCAGCCGACTGAGCAGTTCCAGTCATTGTCACCTTGTCCGCCATAAAAGTTCCTGGGCATAGAACCGCGGGAATGCTGGCGGCAGGTGTAGCTAGTGCGGTTGCTGGAGAAGGTTTTGGTGGCTTGGTTCTGCCGGCTGCCGCCTTCACGTTGGAGCGTAGCCTGGCCATGGTTGGTTTAGCTCTGTAAAAGGGAATGCAAGCAAGTTAGTGGATGTACAGCATAAAATAAGTAAATCAAGAGGGCGTTAGCTTACCGCTTTGTGGGGATATGCTCCCCCAAGGTCTCATCCTCCGCCTCGGCGGTGACGGCCGCCTTCTTCCTCTTCTCCAAGTCTCTGGTGGAGGAGGTGTTGGTAGTTTTCCGTTTCTTGGTCTTGGTCCCAGGATCATACCAATTGGGAGCCAAGTCAGCGTCCGTCAACGACCTTAGCTGGAGAATAATGTCGTGTCAGTCCAGCTACAAGTAAGGCAAACATAGATGATACGTCTCAAATGTATCTATAATTTTTGATATTCCATGCTGATATTATACCAATTGTTACATGTTTTGCATCCAATTTATGTCACTTTTATACATTTTTTGGGACTAACCTATTAACAAGATGCCGCAGTGCCAGTTCCTGTTTTCTGCTGTTTTTGTATTCCAGAAAAGCTAGTCTGGAAATATTCTCGGAATTGGACGAAAGTTCACGGAGGGAACTATTTTATCAGAACACACCTGGAAGTCCAAAGGAGCAACGAAGAGGAGCCACGTGGGCCCCACACACACCCAGGGCGCGGCCAAGGAGCCAGGCGCGCCGAGGGGTGGTGTGGGCCCCATGGGGGTCGTCAGCCACCGCCCTTTCGCCTACTTATCCCCCCCGATGCGAAAACCCTAAACACCCAAGCCATTATCCACGAAAAGTTCCAGAGACGCCGCCGTCGTCAACCCTAGCTCGGGAGAGTCCAGAACCTCTTCCCGGCACCCTGCCGGAGAGGGGAATCATCACCGGAGGGCTCTACATCACCATGCCTGCCTCCGGAGTGATGCGTGAGTAGTTCATCCTTGGACTACGCGTCCATAGCAGTAGCTAGATGGTTGTCTCTCCACTTTGTGCCATCATGTTTAGATCTTGTGAGCTGCCTATCATGATCAAGATCATCTTATTGTAATGCTACATGTTGTGTTTGCTGGGATCCGATGAATATTGAATACTATGTCAAGTTGATTATCAATCTATGCCCTATGTTATTTATGATCTTGCATGCTTTCCGTTACTAGTAGATGATTTAGCCAAGTAGATGCTTGTAACCCCAAGAGGGAGTATTTATGCTAGATCGTGGGTTCATGCCTCCGGTAATCTGGGAGAGTGACAGCAACTTCTAAGATTGCGGATGTGCTGTTGCTACTAGGGGTATCCTAACAATGCTATGTCCACGGTCATATGTACTTGTTTACATTACGCACATTACTTAATGCGATTATCCGTTGCTGGCAACTTAATACCAACGGGGGACTCGGATGACAACCTCGTGGTGGATTATTAGTCATAGATGCTGTTGGATAACGGTCTATGTATTTTGTCGTAATGCCCAATTAAATATCATAGTAGTCATCATGTCATATATATGCATTGTCATGCGCTCAATATTTGTCAATTGCCTAGCTGTAATTTGTTCACCCAGCATGTTAGTTATCTTTTATGGAGAGACACCTCTAGTGAACTGTGGACCCCGGTCCATTCCTTTACATTGATTAAACAACAAACTGCAAACATTGTTCCTTTTCATTCTCTGGAATTTACTACTGTTTTCCACACCATACGTTTAAACCTTTGTTTTCAGCAAGCCGGTGAGATTGACAACCTCACTGTTTCGTTGGGGCAAAGTTGTTTGATTGTGTTGTGTGCAGATTCCACGTCAGCGCCGGAATCCCTGGTGTTGCGCCGCATCATATTTCGTCGTTGACAACCTTCAGAAGTGCTACTTCTCCTACTGGTTCGATTAAACCTTGGTTTCATACTGAGGGAAAACTTGCTGCTGAACTGCATCATACCTTCCTCTTGGGGTCTCCCAACGAACGTGTACTGCACGCCAAGCAACAAAGAACTTTCTGGCGCCGTTGCCGGGAGACGGCAAACTTCTGCAAGGGGAGTTTCACGCTTCCAATCTCTTTACTTTGTTTTTGTCTTGCTTAGTTTATTTTATTTTGTCTTGTTTGCTTTCAATTATCAAAAACACAAAAAAATTAGTTACTTGCATCTAGTTTATTTTCAAGTTATTTTCTGTCCTGTTTTTAATTCAGCTAAAATGAGTACTCCTGAGAACACTAAGTTATGTGATTTCACTAGCACAAACAACATTGATTTCATATGCACACCTATTGCTCCACCTGCTGCTTCAGCAGAGTTTTATGAAATTAAACCTGCACTTTTAAATCATGTTATGATAGAGCAATTTTCTGGTGTTAGTACTGATGATTCTGCTGTTCACCTCAATAACTTTGTTGAACTTTGTGAAATGCAAAAGCTTAAGGAAGTAGATGGTGATATTATTAAATTGAAACTTTTTCCTTTCTCCCTGAGAGGACGTGCTAAAGAATGGTTGCTATCTTTGCGTAGAAATAGTATTGATTCATGGACTAAATGCAAAGATGCTTTCATTGGAAAATATTATCCTCCTGCTAAGATTATTTCTTTGAGAAGTAGCATAATGAATTTCAAGCAATTTGATAATGTACATGTTGCTCAACCTTGGGAGAGAATGAAATCATTGGTTAAGAATTGCCCCACTCACGGACTGACTACTTGGATGATCATCCAAACCTTCTATGCAGGATTAAATTTTTCTTCAAGGAATTTATTGGATTTGTCCGCTGGAGGTACCTTTATGTCCATCACTTTGGGTGCTGCAACAAAGCTTCTAGATGATATGATGATAAATTATTCCGAGTGGCACACCGAGAGGGCTCCAACAGGTAAGAAGGTAAATTCTGTTGAAGAAACCTGTTCCTTGAGTGCTTAGATTGATACTATTATGTCTATGCTTGCAAGTGGTCAAACGCATGTTGATCCAAATAATGTTCCTTTAGCTTCTTTGAATGCTTATAGGAATAATTTTGGTAATAGCAATTATAGGCCCTATCCTTCTAATAGTGGCAATGGTTATGGTAATTCCTATGGTAGTTCCTACAACAATAATAAAAGTGTACCCTCTGATTTTGAAGTCATGCTTAAGAATTTTATTAGTACACAAACTGCTTTCAATAAAACTGTTGAGGAGAAACTTGGGAAAATTGATGTTCTTGCCTCTAAGGTTGATAGTCTTGCTCTTGATGTTGACTTGTTGAAAATAAAGAACATGCCTCATGATGTTAAAGAGAGCAAAACTCTCAATGCTATACAAGTTAAAATTGATAACAATGTGAGGATGTTAGCCGAATTGCATGCTAGATGGGAGAGAGAGGATGAAATTGCTAGAAAGAATAGTATTGCTAGAGTTTACACTATTACTACTACTGAAAATGCCTCAAACTCAAGTGTTAATAAACCTCCTACCATTAATGGCAAGATAATTGGTGTTGGTGATGGCTCCCAAGTGCAGGAGATCAATTGTAGTACCTTTCAATTAGAAAAGGTTGTCGAACCCACGAGGAGCTGAAGGTATTGGTTAGTAAGATTGATAAATAAAACAATAAAAGATGCAAGTGTTTTTGGTATTTTTGGTTGTATAGTTGCAAGCAGATAACAGATAGTAGCAAGTGAAAGCTCTCAAAGAGAGAAAGCCCAATCCTCTTATGTGGCAAGAGGACAAGCTCAAGTGATGTGTAACTTATATGTGGCAAACGTTCCCGAGGGCGGCATGGATGATGCTAGGCATAGAGATTTATTAAACAACACGTTGAATATCTTGTCAAGTTTTAATCTCTTTGGACGGAGCCATAATTAGGTATAGCTAAATAAATAAACTACAACCCCTTATGATGGATCATGTGGCCAAGCAAATGACTGCACAAGAATTATTAAGACATAAAGTCCCACCATAGCATTACACTCTAAGGTCCCCGATACTAATACCCTCATAATATAACTTCATGACTCGGTCTCAGGTTTACGTGTCCTCCCAAGTCTCCATCAATTCATTACACTACGGTGTTCTCCTATGAGCCCATAAAGGTGAAGTGTTGTGCAGTCGACGTTCGCACAACACCATCATAGAATCACATAAAAGATAAACTCTTGACAAAATACCAACACATGTCATATATAAATCATTGCCAATTCATCCTATGCCCTCAGGAACATACGGGAACTACTCACAACGTGCGAACATGATCATATCAGTGGCATAAGTGGTACAACACAATCTGAAATTATAACTTCACCACCAAATAATGACAAGTACTCAATCACAAACATGAATAGTAGCACAAGACAAGTATCTAGGGTATAGCAACTCTCAAACTGCGAGGGGAACGGAGTGGATCACGGTGATGATGATGGTGATGGTGCTGGTCTTGATGGGGGTGATGATGTAGAGGCCTCCTCCCACGCCAAGGAGGAGAGGTGATGACGATGATTTCCCCCTTCTCCGGAGTTCCGGAGCAGCAGGATCTGACCCCCCTCGGAAGGGATCAGGAGTTTCGCCGCCGCCGCGACCTCGGATGGACTTGGAAAAATTAGGGCGTTACTTTTCGGGCGAGACGAAGGCGTCGATAAAAAGCCCCAGGCGAGGAGGTGCCCGAGGCCAGTTTGGGTGGTCCCACGCGGCCAGGTACATGGGCCGCGTGGGCCACCCCCATTTGGCCCTCGTGGCTCTCCTCTCTTCGGTCTTCTTCCCTCTGCCTTTCTCCCGATGAAAAACTGACGCAGTATTTTTCCTTTTATTATTTGAGGTCCTGTAGCTCCTGAAACATTAAAGACAAGAAAAAGGAGGTTTTCTGCCTCCCAGAAATTAAATACCAAAAATAGGGACTTTGTATGAAAGTCCCCAAAATCATCTAAAACATGTAGAAACAATCATATAATCATGCAAATAACATTCTAGTATGATACTAAAAGTTATATAAATGATGATATAAAATGCACGTATCAACTCCCCCAAGCTTAAACCTTTACTCGTCCTCGAGTAAGTAAGGACATAGATCATTACATGCATCAATGGACTTATGGTTGATAAATAAATACGGGCATTGTATCATCATCATATTCAATTGCAAGATAAGATTAATGATCTAAAACTCATACATATGAGGGCAACATAAGTAGAACTCTAGCAATCACCCCTTACTTTTGAAAGCAAATAACCATTGTATGTTGGACAATCGAATCATATTGTTTTTCACATGCTTTTGCTCTTCATGGCAAGCATTATAATCTTTTATACTTTGCTGAAATTCAAAGACAAGATAAACTCTCATTGGATAACAAGTTCAAAAGAAGACAAATGAAAAGACAGATAGATATAAAAATTGTTATCACTCTTGCTTGACTAGTAACTAGTGCAAACTTTAGTCATGGATATCTCAATCAAGTTCCCATGCTCTACACAACCTTTTCTTACACTTTCCATGGCTAGCTGAAATTTCAGGTGCCTTCCTTTCATTCACATTCAAGAGCATAAGTATTGAAATATCCATGATCATTAATTTGCTCAAAAGATACTAGGTTGTAACAAGAGTGTTTTATATCCTTTTCATTAAGTCTTCTCAACTTCTTATCCTACAAGACTATATCTTAACCTCAAACTATTAATTCACAAGTCTTTTTACTTCTTCTATATTGAGATAATTCTATAATTGTCCAACATACTCAAGTTAATTAATTTCAAGGCAAGATGTGATTGAAATTCTAAATATGCCACGCTCATTTGCATGAGTGTTACCCATAAATCCCCAAACAAGAGAATCATGGATGACACCATACTTTAATATTCATTGATAAACCATAAGATAGGGATACATGATAATGCTCCATGAGCTCACACACGCCTAAGAGATATTGATAACTAATCGATAAAAGCAAAGCACACCATGACTAGATAGATATGATAGATTGATAAAGAGAAAGACTAGATGGAACTCCCCCAAGCTTGGTGTCTTGCTAGAACTCCCTCTCTTCTTTCACATTGCCTTCATAATAATTATCTTCAAGATCCCCAATGATCTTCATCATGAGGTTGTAAGCTTTTTCGAACTCTTTTGCGGCTTCTCCCAGTTTTTGCATGAGATTCTTCTCCACCGACTCTTTGCAAGGCTTCCACTCCGGGCTTGGCACCTTCTTGTTGGGATCTTGCGATCCCATTCACCAGGATAGTTCTCTTGAGTGGTGCGCTGAAATTCCCTGTCAATAAGAGTAGAAGCTACGTTTTTGCTCGCAAGGAAGTGCCTGGGAACCTTCCCTCCGGTCTGCATGCGCGCGCCCCGCCTCTTGTTTCCAAGAGAGTGGTTCACCCTCACGCCGGCAACAGCAATGGGTGATGGAGGTGCTGTCGCCAAGGGCGCGATGTCGACGGAGGGCTTGTGCTCTTCTTCTTCAGCTTCTTGCTTGTCCATCTCCTCTTCATCAAGCTTGTAGTCTTCATCGTCGGAGTAGTCCTTCCTCTTCCTATTCCTCCTCCATATGGACGTGGGGCTGTACCCATCGAGTTCATCATCATCGTCGTCCATGGAGGAGCATTGGTAGGAGTCTCCCGAAGACATGGCTAAAAACCTGACAGGCAGAAACAGCAAAAGAAAGAATCGCTCGAGAACGCTCGGTGCGAGATTAGATCGACAGAGAGGGGTATATATTGAGAGTTTTTGGGTCAAGGCGAAGCGTCGGGATCGAAAACGAGACGAAAAAGGACTCCGAGGTGGAAAAGGGACAGCCCCACGCGGCCAGGTACATGGGCCGCGTGGGCCCCTCTCTTTTCTCCCTCGGGTCTCCGTTTCGTCCAGTTTTCTTGTCCCATACGATGATTTCCATAAAAATTGACTCCGTAAAATTTATGCAATTCCGAGAAACTTTCCAACAGTAAGTTACCTTCTATTGATTTGGGGTTTCTGAAACTGCACGGTTTCTCTCAATTACCTCCTCCGGTGTTTGTAAATTCAACTCCTCCACCCTTCCGATGAAGCTCTTTCCTGCAATATAAGGTTTAAGGCGTTGTCCATTGACTACATGAGGTTTACCTTTCATGTCACCGTGAAGACGGATAGCTCCTGAACGGTACACCTCCTGTATCACTAATGGTCCCTGCCACTTTGAAGCTAGCTTCCCTGCAGAAAACTTGAAACGAGAGTTGTATAATAAAACTTGATCACCTACTTTGAATTCCTTTTTCTTAATTTTCTTGTCATGCCAAATCTTAACTTTTTCTTTAAACATCCTGGCACTTTCATAAGCTTCATTTCTCCATTCGTCAAGTAGGTTTAGGTCAAGAATTCTCTTTTCTCCCGCAGTTTTAAAATCAAAGTTCAGTTGTTTAATAGCCCATCTAGCTTTATGTTCTAGTTCAACAGGTAAGTGACAAGCTTTTCCATAAACCATTTTATAAGGAGACATTCCCATAGGATTTTTAAAAGCAGTTCTATAAGCCCACAAAGCATCATTAATCTTAATTGGCCAATCAGATCTAGACTTATTCACTGTCTTTTCCAAAATGAGTTTAATTTCCCTATTGCTTAATTCAACTTGCCCACTTGTTTGAGGATGATAAGGAGATGCAATTCTATGGTTAACATCATATTTTGCCAAAGTTTTTCTAAGAACACCATGCAAGAAATGAGAACCACCATCAGTAATTAAGAACCTAGGAACACCAAACCTGGGGAAAATGATGTCCTTGAGCATCTTCATTGCTGTGGCATGATCTGCACTTTTGGTTGGAATTGCTTCCACCCACTTTGTAACATAGTCAACTGCAACCAAAATGTGAGTATGCTTTGTCTTTGATTCTGGGAAAGGACCCATAAAGTCAAAACCCCACACATCAAATGGTTCAAGTGGCAATGAATAATTCATAGGCATTTCATTCCTCCTACCAATGTTTCCTACTCTTTGACATTTATCACAAGATTTAACATATTCAGCACAGTCCTTAAATAAAGTAGGCCAATAGAAACCAGATTGTAATACCTTTGCTCCTGTGCGATCTCCTGCATGATGCCCTCCATAGGGACTGTCATGACAATCTCTTATAATAGCCTGTTGTTCATGCTCAGGTACACAACGTCTAATAATACCATCCACACTTTTCTTATAGAGGAAAGGATCATCCCAAAAATAATGTCTAAGATCATAAAAGAATTTCTTTCTTTGTTGAGAAGTGAAGTGTGGAGGCAAAACTTTACCAACAATAAAATTTGCATAGTTGGCAAACCAAGGAGATGCAACTTTAGCACTAGAAACATTAACAATTGCAAGTTGTTCATTAACAAAGCTATCATTAATAGGAATAGGATCATCAGGTATGCTTTCCATCCTAGAGAGATGATCAGCAACTTGATTATCCTCCCCTTTCCTATCAACAATGTGTAAATCAAATTCTTGCAATAGAAGTACCCATCTTATTAGTCTAGGCTTAGCATCTTTCTTATTCATCAAGTATTTAATAGCAGAATGATCAGTATGTATTGTGACTTTTGAATCAGTAATATAAGGTCTAAACTTGTCACAAGCAAACAGTACTGCTAAAAATTCTTTCTCAGTTGTAGCATAATTTCTTTGAGCAGCATCAAGTGTTCTACTAGCATAATAAATAACATTCAGTTTCTTATCAACACGTTGGCCCAAAACAGCCCCAACTGCATAATCACTAGCATCACACATAATTTCAAAAGGCAAGTTCCAATCAGGAGGTTGAATAATGGGAGCAGTGATTAAAGCATTCTTCAAAATATTAAAGGACTCAATGCAATCATCATTAAAAGAGAAAGGAACATCCTTTTGCAGAAGATTGGTTAGAGGTTTTGATATTTTGGAGAAATCCTTAATGAACCTACGGTAAAAACCTGCATGCCCAAGAAAACTTCTTATACCTTTGAGGTCCCTTGGATATGGTAGTTTTTCAATAGCTTCAATCTTTGCTGGATCAACTTCTATTCCTTCTCCAGAAATCTTATGCCCAAGAACTATACCCTCAGTAACCATGAAGTGACACTTCTCCCAATTAAGAACCAAGTGTTGGTCTTCACAACGCTGTAAAACTTTGTTAAGGTTGAACAAGCAATTATCGAAGGAAGTACCATACACAGAAAAATCATCCATAAAAACCTCCATTATCTTTTCAATATAATCAGCAAATATAGCATTCATGCATCTTTGAAAAGTAGCAGGAGCATTACATAAACCGAATGGCATTCTCCTGTAAGCAAAAGTACCATATGGGCAAGTAAAAGTGGTCTTTTCTTGATCATCCTTATGGACAGGAATTTGCGAGAAACCTGAATAACCATCTAGATAGCAAAAGTGAGAGTGTTTAGACAACCTTTCTAGCATTTGATCAATAAATGGCAATGGATAATGATCTTTTCGAGTTGCTTTATTCAATTTTCTGAAATCAATAACCATCCTATAACCAACTACAGTACGTTGAGCCACAAGTTCATCCTTTTCATTTGGAACAACAGTCATTCCACCCTTTTTAGGAACACAATGAACAGGACTAACCCACTTACTGTCAGCTATAGGATAAATGATACCAGCTTCAATAAGTCTTATTACCTCTTTCTTACCACTTCTTTCATTTTTGGATGGAGGCGGCGTTGAAAATCAACAACAGGTTTTGCATCTTCCTCCAGATTAATTTTATGCATACATAGAGCGGGGCTTATACCTTTAAGATCATCAAGAGAGTATCCAATGGCTGGTCGGTGAGCTTTTAGCACATCAAGTAATTTCTCTTCCTCTTCAGCTGAAAGGTTAGCACTAATAATGACAGGATATATGCTCTTCTCATCCAAATATGCATATTTCAGATTTGCAGGCAAAGGTTTCAATTCAAAACTAGGATCCCCTTTAGGTGGTGGTAGCACTCCTAAATTATCAGGTGGGATATGCAATTGTAATTGTGGTGGTTGTTGCCATAATATTTGTTCCAAAGCCTCTTTTTCCTCATCATTAAATGGTTCATCTTGATTAAGCATATAACGTTCTACAACATCAGTTGAAGCTACAGCTATATGAGCAAGAGTTTCAATTAAATTAGAATTGGCTCTTTCAACATGTTTATCAGCAAATTTGGAAAAGTTAAATTCAAGTTTCTCACCAGCACATTTAATAAACACTTTCTCTTTAGGCAAATTAATTTCAGCACCAACAGTATGTAAGAAAGGTCTACCAAAAATGATAGGACAAAATGAATCTTGAGGACAACCAAGCACAATAAAATCAGCAGGGTATTTTATTTTGCCAACCAATACTTCAACATCTCTAACAATTCCAAATGGACTAATATAATCTTTATTAGCAAGTTGAATTGTCATACCTGTCTCTTCCATAACAATGGGATCAATATCAGGCTTGATCTCAAGATAAAGAGAATATGGAATGACACTAATACTTGCTCCAATATCACATAGACCATGATAACTTGAAGTCCCAATAGAGCATGATATAACAGGTTTCCCAACTTTGGCCGAATTACCTTTGATGACTTTGGTAGCATCTTCACATAGATAAACATCCACTGGGTCTTCTTCATTTAGTTGCTTGATAACAGAAATTTGAGTGTTGACTTCCACCTGTTCATAAGGCTGAGAACATCTTTTGTTACTCTTGTTAGTAACAGCTTTAAGTAAATTCTCCTTAACTTGGTTTGGAAATGGAGGTGGTTCAACATACTCCTCAATTGTCACAGATGACATTGGTTCAACCTGTTTAATAACTTTAGGAACAACAATAGATTGTTTAACAGGTTCAACATAAACTTCAAATCCACTTTTTGGAACACGGATATGATCAGCAAAACCTTTAGCTATTTCAATTATAACATACTAGTCGTCAACCCGTGCATCCGCACGGGATCACTATTAGAACATTAAAGAATTCGAACAAAATTTAGAACTCGGTTCTTACATATGATTATTAGAACTTGATTTTTTTTCTACCATTCATTTATTATCTGATGTCTTTCAAATGTATATATGAGTACTATAGGTACGACCATATGTTAAAACTTAAAATATAGGTAAAATTTATAAGACGGGACCATAGTCACATATTTAATCCCTGGCTATTTTTTATATCCTATAGATGCTAAATTTGTACCGCAATTTCTTTTACAGATAATTGGAGGGTTCATGAAATAAATGATGATACAAACGTTTTGATCATAACACCATAGCTGCCGAATCTTTTACTCTTACATGGACAACTATTTCAATAGACTAAATTATATAACCATGAAGCATCCTTGATACCATGCCCTACACGACCAAGAGTGCCATGAATCACGCTTGATACACTACACCACCATCATCACATTAAAAATAATATCCGCCTTACCTATGCATGGAAAATGACCAGAGTATACATTTGTTTTCTTGAAAACTGAAATGTTCATTAATTTGATTGAAAGTACCAAGCCCCTTAACAAACATCTACATTCTTAAATATTAGCAAGTTGGTGTCTCATTTTGTGCAAATAAGATTATCATTTTCGAAATGTGCAATTGAAATTGACATAAATATATCTAAATCTACCAGATAGATAACTTATGTTAAGTTAATAACCATAATCATTTTTTATCTAAACTGCATTGCTTACCTATAATAACAAAGGCTATTGCCAGATCGATCAGAGCTGAAGGAGGGCGGCGCAGTCTAACACTTCCCGAGGTGTCGGGCTTGCAAAAATATTGGTCGCTCGCTGTCGCCGGAGATGCACGGCGAGTGGTGATCCCTGTGCATCAACATATTATGAATCAATCTTGCTGGATTGAACTCCATCAGCTAAGAAATCAAATTCTGAACCCTGCACGATAACCACCAATGCACTTCGGGGGGTGTCGGGCTTGCAAAAATATTGGTCGCTCGCTGTCGCCGGAGATGCACGGCGAGCGGTGATCCCTGTGCATCAACATATTATGAATCAATCTTGCTGGATTGAACTCCATCAGCTGAGAAATCAAATTCTGAACCCGGCCTGCATGATAACCACCAATGCAACCTGCAGAAACCAATACTTAAGAGGGCAAGGTAGCAAATAATTGTACGGAGAGCTAAAACATGAAAAAACAGATAATCTAAGTACGTACCTCGTGCCCAAATAACATCTGAAAATCATACCAAAATGCACAGTTAACTATAGTCAATCAGAAAGTGCACATCAGCACATACCTGACGAAAGAGATCTTGACGATGCAAATTAGCTAGCAATCTGGAGAATATAGATAAGAGGAACATGTGGCCTGCTAATGAGACAGTCAACGTAGGCAAGCACACATGCATCATCTATCCTGTGATCGAAACTCAAAATCCTTGCTCAAATCCTCTACAGGCGGTGCTAGAGTGGTTACTGTATGTGTTTTATTTTGGCTTGATTGACAGGCTGATTACCCTAGCTTTAAATAATTTTCGGCCTTGTCCAAATTGGTTACGGCGAGCTCCAGTTCGCTGGCCAAATTTGCTGGTCAAGGTGACCCTTCCGCTCGAGTCTACTAATCTTCATCTGCAGGGCGTACCATCCTTTCGTGATTGGCATTAGACATCCATGCATGGTGGTGAACTTGGGTACGTACGACCTACCACTACCAGCCTTTTCGTCGGCCGCCGGCGACAGCAGAAACGTGCGCTGGCAAGCCGTCTCAGCGCCATCCGTATGTCTTCATTGGCTTTCGCCATGCATGGTCGTGAAGAGAGGCAGCAGCGCCATGCCGCAATCGATCTGTCTTCATAGGCATCGGCTATGCATGGTCGACGTGGAGAGGCAGCCTGGTAGGTCATGCCTTGCCGGCCGGCCGGCCGGCCGCTCACGGGCTTATAGGCACGCACAGTAGCGAGATCAGGAAGGATCTGATTTAAAAATAAGATTCCTTTGCTGGGATTCGAACCAAGGTGCGGAGACCAAGCCGAATAATGGTACGCGGATATTTTGCGGGGATCAGATCAGCAGAGGCCATCAAGGATCTAAAGATTATAATCGCCTTGTTAAGCCCATCTGACGGCTGACGTTGTATTCTCCTAGGATTAACGTGGTGCCTCGTATGGTGCCTCCAATTAGTAAATATAAAAAGGATCAAGACCAAAAGTATCACTCAGATTTTTAAACATAATAGAAGTACAGATTTTCTCTACACATGAATATTTATAATCAAAATATGGCTCATTACCTTTATCAAGATCCCAGTGGCTAGTATTTTCAGAAATAGTCTCCAATAAATTCCATGCTTCTTTTTCAGTGTTATTAGTAAAACTTCCACCAGATGAATTATCCAGAATCTCCTTGTGCTTCATAGGTAGTCTCACATAAAAGTTTATCAATATAAGTTTCCTTATAAGATCATGACATGGGTTCTTGCGAAGGAGTTCCTTTAACCTCCCCCAAGCTTGAGTAATACTCTCTCCCAAATATGGCCAGAAATTGAATATATAGCAGCGGTTATCATAAGCTTCTTTAGGAGTAAAATATTTAAGAAAGAAAACCTTTCTCAAGATACTCCATTCATTCTGGACCTCTTCATCCAAAGACCTGTACCAATCACGAGCATTACCAGATAAAGACAAATACAATAGCTTCCTTTTTATCTGATCCTCTGAAATACCAGGTAGTCTGAATAAGCCACATATGTCCTCAATTATTTCCATGTGCTCGCGTGCCGACTTAGTTCCATCACCTGTAAATGGATTTTTCATAACTCTTTTAACATGACCCATGGGAATTTTATATCCCACTTTAGGTACCTCAGACACAGTAGTTTCAACCACCTTTGCAGTAGTGGCATAAGCACTTTCATATAGAGCAAGATGCAGCGAGGCATGATTCATAAATGCCATAGTAACAATGAGATAAAACAGCTTTCAAGTTTCCTTACCAAACTTCTTACCAATAGCGCTACGCTCCCCGGCAACGGCGCCAGAAAAGTATCTTGATGGCTCCCAAGTGCAGGAGATCAATTGTAGTACCTTTCAATTAGAAAAGGTTGTCGAACCCACGAGGAGCTGAAGGTATTGGTTAGCAAGATTGATAAATAAAACAATAAAAGATGCAAGTGTTTTTGGTATTTTTGGTTGTATAGTTGCAAAGCAGATAACAGATAGTAGCAAGTGAAAGCTCTCAAAGAGAGAAAGCCCAATCCTCTTATGTGGCAAGAGGACAAGCTCAAGTGATGTGTAACTTATATGTGGCAAACGTTCCCGAGGGCGGCATGGATATTGCTAGGCATAGAGATTTATTAAACAACACGTTGAATATCTTGTCAAGTTTTAATCTTCTTTGGACGGATCCATAATTAGGTATAGCTAAATAAATAAACTACAACCCCTTATGATGGATCATGTGGCCAAGTAAATGACTGCACAAGAATTATTAAGACATAAAGTCCCACCATAGCATTACACTCTAAGGTCCCCGATACTAATACCCTCATAATATAACTTCATGACTCGGTCTCAGGTTTACATGTCCTCCCAAGTCTCCCTCAATTCATTACACTACGGTGTTCTCCTATGAGCCCATAAAGGTGAAGTGTTGTGCAGTCGACGTTCGCACAACACCATCATAGAATCACATAAAAGATAAACTCTTGACAAAATACCAACACATGTCATATATAAATCATTGCCAATTCATCCTATGCCCTCAGGAACATACGGGAACTACTCACAACGTGCGAACATGATGATATTCAGTGGCATAAGTGGTACAACACAATCTGAAATTATAACTTCACCACCAAATAATGACAAGTACTCAATCACAAACATGAATAGTAGCACAAGACAAGTATCTAGGGTATAGCAACTCTCAAACTGCGAGGGGAACGGAGTGGATCACGGTGATGATGATGGTGATGGTGCTGGTCTTGATGGGGGTGATGATGTAGAGGCCTCCTCCCACGCCAAGGAGGAGAGGTGATGACGATGATTTCCCCCTTCTCCGGAGTTCCGGAGCAGCAGGATCTGACCCCCCTCGGAAGGGATCAGGAGTTTCGCCGCCGCCGCGACCTCGGATGGACTTGGAAAAATTAGGGCGTTACTTTTCGGGCGAGACGAAGGCGTCGATAAAAAGCCCAGGCGAGGAGGTGCCCGAGGCCAGTTTGGGCTGGTCCCACGCGGCCAGGTACATGGGCCGCGTGGGCCACCCCCATTTGGCCCTCGTGGCTCTCCTCTCTTCGGTCTTCTTCCCTCTGCCTTTCTCCGATGAAAAACTGACGCAGTATTTTTCCTTTTATTATTTGAGGTCCTGTAGCTCCTGAAACATTAAAGACAAGAAAAAGGAGGTTTTCTGCCTCCCAGAAATTAAATACCAAAAATAGGGACTTTGTATGAAAGTCCCCAAAATCATCTAAAACATGTAGAAACAATCATATAATCATGCAAATAACATTCTAGTATGATACTAAAAGTTATATAAATGATGATATAAAATGCACGTATCAGTTGGTAATGTTTCCACTTCTATTGCAAAACGCACTAAATTGCCTGATAACTCTGAAACTGTTCTTTATAAAGATGCTGAAATTTCTAGTAATAAGGAGGACAATAGCTCCATTACCTTTGATGATAATGATTTTGATTTTGATGGGTGTAATCTTTCTGAAGTTATTACATTCTTGCAAAATCTAGCTAGAAGTCCTAAGGCAAGTGAGATAAATATGGCTTTTACCAAACATATTACTAATGCCCTCATACAAGTGAGGGAAGAAAAACTGAAACGTGAAGTATCAATCCCTAGGAAGTTAGAAGATGGTTGGGAGCCCATCATTAAAATGAAATTGAATGACTTTGATTGCAATGCTTTGTGTGACCTTGGTGCTAGTATTTCTGTTATGCCTAAAAGGCTTTATGATATGCTTGATTTAGCACCTTTGGAAAATTGTTATTTGGATGTTCACCTTGCTGATGCTACTATAAAGAAACCTTTGGGTAGAATTGATGATGTTCTTATCATGGTTAACAACAACTTTGTCCCTGTTGATTTTATTGTTTTGGATATTGAATGCAATCCATCTTGCCCTATTGTGCTTGGAAGACCTTTTCTTAGAACTGTAGGTGCTATTATTGATATGAAAGAAGGGAATATTAAATATCAATTTCCTCTCAAGAAAGGTATGGAACACTTTCCTAGGAAGAAGATTAAACCACCTTATGATTCCATTGTTCGAACAAATTACAATGTTGATGCTTCTTCACTTGGTGATACTTCATGCATGCTTTGTGCCTAGCTAAAAGGCGTTAAAGAAAATCGCTTATGGGAGGCAACCCATTATTTTTATTTTCTGCAATTTTCCTTTATTTGAGTCAAGGAGTTTGTTTACTTCTGTAGCAACTCCTTTGTATCTTTACTTTCTTGCATTGTTGTGCCAAGAGTAGCCTCTAATGTTAAGATTGTTAATTATATCTGAATATTTTTGTGCGTAATATTTATGTATGTCTGAATCTTTCATTAGTTCAAAGTTTTCGATCTGAGTGTTGTAAGTGCCTCGAAAAAATTCGTCTTTGCGGACTGTTCTGTTTTAGACAGATTATGCCTTTTTATTTTGCATTCTCTCTTTTACTAGTGCTGAGTGAAATTCTTTTTTGGGTGGAAGAGCTTCACATAACATCAGTGGCAGTAGATAATGTTTAAAGTAACAAGTCATATAGCGTCTTTATAGAACATGTGAATTTTTGATTATGCACTAACCCTCTAATGAGATTTGCTTTGAGTTTGGTGTGACGGAAGTTTTCAAGGGTCAAGAGAGAAGGATGATATAATAGGATCAAGAAGAGTGAAGAGCTTAAGCTTGGGGAAGCTCCCATGGATCTCCCCAGCATATTTCAAGAAGACTCAAGCGTCTAAGCTTGGGGATGCCCAAGGCATCCCCTTCTTCATCGGCAAAATTATCAGGTCATCTCTAGTGAAACTATATTTTTATTCTTTCACATCATATTTGCTTTTCTTGGAGCGTCTATGTGCTTTTATTTTCAGTATTGTACTTTATTTTTCAATAAAGCTTGACTGGACCCTAGCATTCTTGATTGGGAGAGAGACACGCTCCGCTTTTTCATGAGAATACTCCTATTCTTCACTTATATTTGTTGAGTATTCATATCTAGCGCTGTTCAGCTTTTAGCTCTTGTTTTCATGTATCTCTTGTCAGAGCTATTAGTTTTCTGTTAAAGAAAGTACTCTCTTACTTCACTTATACCTGTTTGGAGAGTTATTGAAATAAATTGATTGGTGTTTGGTTGGTACAAAAAATGTTGCGTGTGGTAATTGGTATAATGGAAAAAAACTTGCATAATCTTGTAGATCACTAATTTGGATAATTTGATGCTTGTCAATTGTTTTGAGTTAACAAGTAGATCATGATTAAACTTTTGCATCATGTAAGTTAAGCCTATTAGTGAATAACTACCGTAAAGCTTGTTGAAATTTGGTTTGCATGAGTGGTATCTCTAAGGTCTAGATATTTCTAATAAAAGGGGTTGGTTAACAAGGAAGACGGTATGAAGTCTTATAATGTTTGCAATATGTTTGTCATATAAAACTTTGTGTACTGGTTGATATTCTTGTTTGCTTACATAACCTTGGTAGCCTAAACTCTGTACTGAGAGGGAATGCTTCTCGTGCATCCAAATCCTTGAGCCAAAATCCATGCCATTTGTGTCCACCATAACTACCTATATGTGGTATTTCCTTGCCACTCCAAGTAAATTTTTCATGTGCTACCTTTAAATTATTCAAAACTGTTATTATCCCTTTTTGTGTCAATGTTTGCTAGCTCATGAGGAAGTAGTGGGTTATGCTTTATTCGACTTGTTAAACAGACTTTTACATCTGGACTAGTGGCATATACATCCGCTTATCCAATAATTTGCAAAAAGAGCTGGCAACGGGGTGCCCAGTCCCAATTAATTACAACTTTAACCAATTAATTCTCTTCACACTTTGCCCTGATTTATCAGTAAGCAATGACAAACAGTGAAATACCTGTGTGTGTAAACCAAAGAGAAAGAGGGATGATCTGCCTTGCTGGTAGAAATAACGTCCTTCATGGGAGCCGCTCTTAAAAGTCTGTTTGACAGGGAGAATACTGTTTTCATCCGCTACCATTCGTTGACAATTAACAAACACCTCTCAAAACTAGATACTCCTCCATGGTATGTGATTGATGGAAGGCACCCGAGGATTCGGTTAGCCATGGCTTGTGTTAGCAAAGGTTGGGAGGAGTGTCAATTATTTTATGCAATCTCTATAGTTTTTCAAAACTTAAAAGCTCTAGCACATGATTTAATCCATGCTTCCCTCTGCGAAGGGCCTTTATTTTACTTTTATGTTGAGTCAGTTTTCCTATTCTTTCTGTCTTCCACAAGCAAACACTAGTGTCAACTTTGTTACAACATTTGTTATATGCTACATATTGGACTTATTATATTGCTTTGTGTTGACAATATCCATGAGATAAATATGTTGAAAGTTGAAGCAAATGCTGAAACTTAATTCTTCCTTTGTGTTGATTAAATATTTTTTGTTAGAATCTATTGCTTTATGAGTTAACTCTTATGCAAAACTCTTTGATGCTTGTCTCGAAAGTACTATTCATGAAAAGTTTAGGTTGTGTGATTCATTGTTTACTCATTATCTATTTGGTAGCAAACTATAGACCATTGACTTGGATCACTTCATTCATTTACATGTGCCTTACAATATTATATGATCAAGATTATGATGGTAGCATGTCACCTCAAAAATTATTTTGTTTTATCGTTTACCTACTCGAGGATGAGCAGGAACTAAGCTTGGGGATGCTTGATACGTCTCAAACGTATCTATAATTTTTGATGTTCCATGCTGATATTATACCAATTGTTAAATGGTTTGCATCCAATTTATGTCACTTTTATATATTTTTTGGGACTAACCTATTAACAAGATGCCGCAGTGCCAGTTCCTGTTTTCTGATGTTTTTGTATTCCAGAAAAGCTAGTCTGGAAATATTCTCGGAATTGGACGAAACTTCACGGGGGGACCTATTTTATCAGAACACACTTGGAAGTCCAAAGGAGCAACGAAGAGGAGCCACATGGGCCCCACAGGCACCCAGGGCGCGGCCAAGGAGCCAGGCGCGCCGAGGGGTGGTGTGGGCCCCACGGGGGTCGTCAGCCGCCGCCCTTTCTCCTACTTATTCCCCCCAATGCGAAAACCTTAAACACCCGAGCCATTATCCACGAAAAGTTCCAGAGACGCCGCCGTCGTCAACCCTAGCTCGGGAGGGTCCAGAACCTCTTCCGGCACCCTGCCGAAGAGGGGAATCATCACCGGAGGGCTCTACATCACCATGCCTGCCTCCGGAGTGATGCGTGAGTAGTTCATCCTTGGACTACGGGTCCATAGCAGTAGCTAGATGGTTGTCTCTCCACTTTGTGCCATCATGTTTAGATCTTGTGAGCTGCCTATCATGATCAAGATCATCTTATTGTAATGCTACATGTTGTGTTTGCTGGGATCCGATGAATATTGAATACTATGTCAAGTTGATTATCAATCTATGCCCTATGTTATTTATGATCTTGCATGCTTTCCGTTACTAGTAGATGCTTTGGCCAAGTAGATGCTTGTAACTCCAAGAGGGAGTATTTATGCTAGATAGTGGGTTCATGCCTCGGTAATATGGGAGAGTGACAGCAACTTCTAAGATTGCAGATGTGCTGTTGCTACTAGGGGTAACCTAACAATGCTATGTCCACGGTCATATGTACTTGTTTACATTACGCACATTACTTAATGCGATTATCCGTTGCTTGCAACTTAATACCAACGGGGGACTCGGATGACAACCTGGCGGTAGATTATTAGTCATAGATGCTGTTGGATAACGGTCTATGTATTTTGTCGTAATGCCCAATTAAATATCATAGTAGTCATCATGTCATATATATGCATTGTCATGCGCTCAATATTTGTCAATTGCCCAGCTGTAATTTGTTCACCCAGCATGTTAGTTATCTTTTATGGGGAGACACCTCTAGTGAACTGTGGACCCCAGTCCATTCCTTTACATTGATTAAACGACAAACTGCAAACATTGTTCCTTTTCATTCTCTGCAATTTACTACTGTTTTCCACACCATACGTTTAACCCTTTGTTTTCAGCAAGCCGGTGAGATTGACAACCTCACTGTTTCGTTGGGGCAAAGTAGTTTGATTGTGTTGTGTGCAGATTCCACGTCAGCGCCGGAATCCCTGGTGTTGCGCCGCATCATATTTCGCCGTTGACAACCTTCAGAAGTGCTACTGCTCCTACTGGTTTGATTAAACCTTGGTTTCATACTGAGGGAAAACTTGCTGCTGAACTGCATCATACCTTCCTCTTGGGTCTCCCAACGAAGTGTACTGCACGCCAAGCAACAATAGACAAAAACACACACGGGAGTTTTGCCTTACCTCTGGGGCTGGGTTGTCGTGAGTAAACATGGCGACGCCTACGGCCGCCTTTATCTGTTTCGGCTGGATGAGTTCTCTCAGCCGGAGCAGCAGCACATCTTCGTCAAGAGTGCTGTTGCTTGTGTTGGTTGCCTCCGCCTTGTATTCGCACATCTTCAAGGGGCGATGGCGAAGTGGCATGATCCGCTTGACAACCAACATAGGACGGTGTCGACTCCATCAAGATTGGGAGGGACCATTGTCTTGGTGAGGAACTCAACCCGCCTAAATGCTAAGCGGAGTTCCTCCGGCAAGTTGGTTGCCGCCTTCTCCGTCCAATGGGCTTGGTAGGTTGGCGGAGCGTTGACAAAGGGAGGAATCCCCATCGTCTTTCCAGGTGCCGGGATGTCCTTGCAGTACAAGAAGGTGCTGGTCCAGTTCTTCACCGACTCGATGTACGGGATCTTGGGGTACCAGTCACCTTGGCGGCAGTTGAAAGTAACACTGCCGCACGTTGCCAGCTGGCCGCCTGGTATAGTTTGCCGGCGGCACAAGAAGCAATACTTGAAGTGTTCTACCGTAGGAACTATGCCTAGGTAGCCCTCAAACAGCGCTTGGAAGCCGGCTAGCACTAAAATATTATTGGGCGCAATATTGTGTGGTTGCAGCCCATAGTGCTGAAGCACGGCGGAAAATAAGGCGGAAGGCGGTAGAGTCATACCGCGGAGGAGGTGCGAAGCTAGAACCACCCTCTCTCCGTCTTGAGGATCAGGGACCGCCTCGTCGCCAGGTACCCGCCAAAAGCATTCCGTCTTGGGCGGCAGGAATCCGCCTTCCTCCAGCTCCTTCTGGTATTCTTCCGTCACGCATGACAGCAACCAATATCGGGAGCCCAGCTCTGCCACTTCCTCTTCCTCTACTGGAATTTCGCCGTGGGAATTTCTGGGGCGGCCGTAGGCTCAGTCTCCGCCGTCGCCATGGATGGCAATGGGAAAGAAGTGGACGCCGCCGTGACTGGCGCTTCCGGCGTTGGGGAAGAGGAAGACACCCCGCCCATATCCGTGGCGGGGATAGGAGAAGCCATCGGCGCGGTACTCACTGGAGTCGCCGCCGCCGCCGGTCCAGATCCAGATCCAACCGCAGCCGTCGATGCTGCTGCGGAGGTCGCCGCCGCCGCTGCTGCTGAAGTTTGCTCGTCCGCGCCTGCCATCTGGTTAGGAGGTTGCGCCGTTCTCGGTGTGTGATGCATGTAAAATGCATACATGAACTTTGCATTATACTACTTATATTTCAATCATATTTGCATCATATAAGGGTTATATCATTGTTTATATTGATTTTGGGAATATTTCATTGTTCCCCTATTTTCTGGATTAACCCTGCACTGGCAGGAAAACCCTATTTTCTATATTTTGATGTTTCAGGGACCAAACGACGTCCAAATGACCTGAAAATTTACGAGCATCAGTTTTTGGAAGGAACAAAGCGTAGGAGCGAAGGAAGCAAACAAACGGAGGCCCGAGGGCCAAGTTGAGTGGGCCCACACGGCCAGATTCCTTGGCCGCGTGGACCCATCAACTGGGGCCGAGGCTCCGTTGCCGTCGATCTTTTTTCCAGAAGTTTCGTCTTGACCTAAAACCGACTATAAAAATAGTCCCGACGCCCTTCGGAAGGAGCGCCGCAGAAACACAGAAATCACGAAACAGAGACCTGGAGTTGCAGATTGGAGGGGGGAAAACTCCGGCGGCACTAGTACAGAACGACACATCGGATACCCCTCTATGGCAACGGCAGGAGTTAGGCGACGGTAAATCGCGACATCCCCCGCGTGCCCGCACTGGGCCGTAAAGCAGGCCCACAACATCGGCAACGGTGAATAGTGGAATATATGTTGGCAACGGAGTTTGGTTTAACTCCGTTACCGTGTGTGCTCATCGCACACGGACAGTTTCGTAATCTCCGTTGCCATTAGAAGCAGCCCGACAGCCGGC